>JAVQJL010089703.1:0-46832 GCA_036024295.1 Nannoperca obscura | reverse complement strand
TTTTGAGTATTTATTAAGCTTTCTGCAGAAAGGTCCCGCTGATGTGCACTCAAGGGGTGTCACAGTCAGAGAGAGACAGGAAGAACCTGGTTACACTGTCTTATTGCAGGCAAGTCTGTGAGTGTAGCAAAGCCCAAAACAAGTCAGCAGTCAGATAAGGAATCCCATAACAGAATGAATTCCCTTGAGAGAGCAAGGGCAGACATAGAAACAGTCACAAAGCACAGAATGATCAGAAGACATAATATAATCAACATTATATGGATTAATATGGATATAGGGTAAATTTCCATCACAAGCGTTAGAGGTGTCTAAGGGGAAGGAAGTGTTTATAATCATGTGTGCTTGTTAACACAGTGATGACCTGGATATCTGCTGACTAACAGCACATCTGCTTTTACATTATGTTCACTGACAGACAAGCACACACTCACAATTACTCACACTAGCTTGCAAGTAGTGCACGTCCATGGAACTTAGTTCAGCTGTTCTTTATGAATGTTCCCTGACAAACACTGTGTGGTTTGTTCTTATCTCATACGGCTGGCATGCATCAGTGATCCAAGCAATTGGCAGTGTCCAAGCAACAGCTTTAACTTTATTTACTTCCTACTCAAAAAACGGAGTATTCCTCATCACATCATCCACAGGATAATAATTAAATTTAAAGGTTGATCTCTTTAGGTACATGCTGTATCTGGGAAGCGTGTTGTCACCACGAGATGCTGTTCTTGCATCAGAAGTTCAATGTGGAAGAAATATCTGGTTTCTTTTTGCCCCAATGCCCCAAGTCTTAAGACAGTCAGCAGATCTAATGACAAAGAGATCTTTCACATAAACAGGGAAAGCACACACACACCTTTATACAGATTTTTTTTTTTTTAAAGTGAAGGTTTCTACCTCCATCTACTGTGCTGTGCACATAAGCAGCTATCTCTTTTGATTGCTTCATTTTGAGAGTTTAGACTGGAATCATCAGTATGGTATTGTGTTGGCTTTGACGCTAGGTGGAGTCGACAGTTGACCTGAGTTTATTTAGAAACAGGAGAGTTCACTACCCTCCGGCGGTCTCAGTAAAGAACTGCAACACTACATTGATTTGGTGGCTGACTAATGGCTGGTATTGTGCAATTTTACCTTTGTGGTAACAGCATTTTCAGGCTTTAGCTTCAAAGGTCATGTGTATCCAGCTCTCAGACTTCACTCAGAGGAAGGATGTGCAAACTTTGCTATGATCTTCAAACGTGCTGTTTAAATTTGACAATTTTAAACACAATCTGAAAGGACTGAACCTCATTGTTGTACAATGAAATCAGCATGCTCTGTTAAATACATTTTGATTAGCTGTATATGTAAGAGCTGTCAGTACACACCTTTGTAGTACACAAGAGACAGCTGTTATTTCACAGTGGTTTTTGTCAGCTTCACTGTTTTTTGTCAATAAGGGGAACCCATTGAGCTCATTGTGTATTTCCTGTCCTCAACAGAGAAAGTCTGTGGGCAACAATTCCCATTCTGTAGGTTAGATTCTTTCTTCAGTTGCGGTAAAGAGTTTGTCTTAAGAGTGATTCATTCAGATCTGATTAATTTCACATATGAACAGTACCCTGCCATATTCAATTTCAAAGGTTTGAAGAAGATGTAGATTTACGAAGATTTAAACTTTAATATACATTTTTAGCTAAAGAGAGCTCACAACCAGGAGGAGACTCAAATAGTGACATTTCTTAATTAGCATTGTGAACAGCCAAAAGAAATAAAGAAAGTTAATCATTCATAATTGATCATATAAACATTAATCATTAGTGTTGATTGGGTTATGTTTGTAATCACTTCCCCCCCATTCTGGACCCCAAAAGGAACACAAATCTACATTTTGCTTCTATAAATTTATGTTTGGTTTTCCTCACACACAATAGGTAAATCTGCTTCCTTTCTGATGAAATATGATGAAATTGCAATGACTAAATCATTTGGGGATTCCTATTATTTCCATGTCACTGATTTTGAGTTAAAAAAAAACATTACTTGTAAAAATGAGAGCCATGAGAGGGATTTTTTCACAAATTTAAAAAAAGATATTTAAATGATGATAGCAAACATTTATTACGTTAATAATGCATTACCAATAACAGC
This sequence comes from Nannoperca obscura, assembly GCA_036024295.1. Classification (NCBI taxonomy): domain Eukaryota; kingdom Metazoa; phylum Chordata; class Actinopteri; order Centrarchiformes; family Percichthyidae; genus Nannoperca; species Nannoperca obscura. The sequence goes on along the minus strand of JAVQJL010089703.1, from coordinate 44,696 downwards.
ATTCAGGAATGTAATAATAACAGTAGTACAGTATTACACTATGATTACACCATTACACAAAACAACACCAGCCCTGCTGCCCTGTGAGGGACGGGTCCACCTTGTAATCATATGAACGACTCCCTCGCTGGTATTGGTCCAGCGCTTACATATTCACAGCGACTTAAACACCATTGGTGAATAGCAACGGGAAATCCACCTCCTTATTAATATTGATGAGGTGGTGGTATTTTATTTTTTAAATGGCTTGAATGCAAACTGACGGCATATAAATAAGCGGCATGTAATTGTGATGTAATGGTGACATTGCAGGGGAGGTTTCACAGTTTGTCTTTACTGTCCTATCTGCAGCGTAGCTAAACTGACGTTAGCGTGTAGAGCTTGCGGCGCACTGGCTGGTGTGTTTGGTTGCCAGCCGTCATCACAACAATTGGGGCAACTTGGAATTTACTGCTGCAAGCCTGGCATAGAAATGGCATCAATAGCAGCGGGGCATGAGCCAGGTATAAGCCCAGGCTCCATACCGTTGGCCGATGCTTTAGTGCCCGCGAGTATATTTGCTCCAGACCGGGGAGGATGCGGGGACGACGCCGGGGACGAATGCTTCGACGACGGGGACCTGATGAATGGCGAGCTCGAGGACCGGGCGGTTGACTTCACCAACAAGGTGAAAGCTAGGCCCTGGATATTATGGCGCTGCCTAGCTAACGTTAGCTACTCCTGGGAACGAATGAATGAATGAATGAAGCTAATTATGTGTTTATTGCATGTAACTACCAAACGTCGTATGCGGTTCCACACGTTAGCAACTGAGAACTACTAGCGCCAAATACCAGACACGACTGACTCTCTGGACTTGCTGTCGCTGACGTTAAATACAATAGCTAACTGTGGCTAACGCTAACCCCAAAGTGATGCTTTAGCGCGCTAACATTATTAATCAGTCGAAGCACATTGCACCATATGCTACCGCAGCATATCTCTAGCTAACCATGTCCGACGATACTGCTACTGTCTAGAGAGAGGCAGGGTAACACGGGCGAGTCTGTTGTCAAACAAACCATAACTCTGACTTGACATGGTGTGGCAAACACACAGGCTGATGAAATACAGGGCAACACGATAATGTGGTCGGGTTTATCCTGCGGAACCACTTCCAGCTAGAATGCGTGTGAGCAATAAGGAATAAAATGGCATCACGTTGCAGACCTATGTCGATTTACTAAAAGTAGCTTTCAGACTTGACGAATGTTTTACAATGATGTAAACCCGTATGAGAGTGACAGCTGTCAGGTTTGTGTGTGGAAGGGTCAAATTACACATTAGATTAGATTCAACTTTATTGTTATTGTGCAGAGTACAGGTACAAAGTTAGCTTCTAAGCAGTGCAGTAAGTACTACAACATACGTGATGTTAAAATGAATAGATGAACAGATGTTATATATGTGGTATCTTAAATATGCATATACAGGGGAAAGTGGACTATAGTAGAGAGTGCAATAACAGAGTATGTACAAACAGTAATTACAGTAACATGTAGAGGTGGTTATAAGTAACAGTTAAACAGTTCCGGTGGTTTAATCAGTGCAAAAATGAATAGTGCAAATAACGTGTGTATCGTAACAGAGTAGTACTGAGTGCAGTGATGCTAAGGTGGGTTATAGTTAGAGAAAGAAGCCTGCCAGAGGGGAGGATACTGAAAAGCTGTTGTGCCTTTTTGACCAGAGTGGAGGAGTTTAGGGACCAGGTGAGACCATCGGAGATGTGGCCTACCAGTGTGGTGTCATCTGCCAACTTTGATTATGGCGTTGGAACCGTACACAGGAACGCAGACATGGGTGAACAGGGAGTACGCAAAAGGGCTCAGCACACAGCCTTGTGGCACGCCGGTGTTCAGGGTGATGGTGGCGGAGGAGAAGTTGTCTGGCTTGACAGACTGGCTTGAAGCAGAAAAGCTCATCGGGAGGGAGGCGGAGCTGGTTGAGGGAACAGTGCTGTGTTGCCTCATGCGCCGGGGGTCAGAGGAGTCGAAGTGCTCTTCAATCCCCTGTTTGTAACAGTGTGTAGCCTGGGAGATTCCCCTGCTCAGGTTGGGCCTGGCTGAGCTGTAAACCTCCCGGTCTCCAGACCTGAAGGCTGTATCTCTGGCTTTGAGCATTACAATGTTATTGCATTCCCCATAAACAGATTGCACAGGGTTACATCAGGGACTCCCTTGTTCACCTTTGCCTCCTCTCAATTTCATCAGGTTGTGTCACCCTCTGATATGCTGTGTAGCTTACTTTGATTTACTTCTGTCAATATTATTCTAGCCTTTTGGCACAATGATTCTAAATCACCAGGTTTTCCAGGGGCACCCCTGTACCATTTATTTTAATAGTGAAACAACAAATTCCTGCACCAGTCACTTGTAATGGAAATATTTTTCTCAATTGTAGCTATAATCTAATGATATGAGTGATTAACAAAACCTAAACCACACTTCCACAATAGGAAGGTGCATTTTAATTTGTCACGCTGCCAAAACCAATTAAAATGTTTTGTTTAATTTGTAAAGCCGGGTAAAACCACCATGAAAAGAATTAAGGAGCAATGCTTTTGGTAGTATTTTACTTGTGCTACTAACTTAATCTTAGTCAACAGCGTGAAACCGTTTCACTGTGGTACTAACTGGCATAATGGAGCTTCACAGTTCATCTATATCAGCAGGGATAATAGTATCGCGTAACCATGTAACCATGGGGTGTATTATGGGAGGAGAGACAGCTGTGTTTGTGTGGAGAGCAGCTTTTGAACTCGCCATTCCCTTTAGGTTTACTTTCTACCGTGGCTTACATTTAATATAAAGAACAGACTTATGAGAGTTGTCCAGTAACTGTCTCTCTTGAAATTAACCACATCTGGTGTAATTGCCACCAACCTTTGATCAGTTATTGACTGTCGCTGATTGCAACTCATTGGATAAAGGAGTTGCTTTGTTTCATACATCTTCTGTCAAACAGGCATCCAGCCAGGGTCATAACCAACAATAGCCAATTTTCGGTCTGTCCCCCCCCCCCCCCCCCTAATGCATGAACCCAATTAGCTGGCACTCGTTAGCCCAAATGGAGAGCAGTATGACTCGTTACTTCGCCAGCTACGGGACAGGATGGAAGAGGGATGCGGAGAGACCATCTATGTGGTTGGGATGGGCTCAGGTGAGGAAAATGCAAACTGTTCACATGGTGTGGTTACATTTTTCATTGTCAGTCCGTGCCAAGGCAGTTTATAAAACCTGGACAAATAATTCAATTTACCTGTCTCCCTCCTCCATGTCTCTGTTGTAGATGGCGGTGACTGGGGTCTGGATGAGAAGGATATGGAGGCCTCGGTAGCCACGGTGTGCTCTATGTGTGAGCAACTTGATTCGGACCTCACTCCGCTCCGGGAGCGCACCGAGGCTGCCGGTTTGGTACGAGATTATCTGATCCGCCGGCGTGTGGGTGAGCTGGACTTCCTGGAGGTCAGGTGAGTGGTCAGAGATATCAATAAAGGGGTTATGGTTACAATCCAGTAATAGATCCCACTCACAATACCTCTAATAGTTCCTTTGTTTTTCTCTACATTAATTACATATTCTTTAATGAGATGCGGGAGAAAGTATTGCCTTCCTTGTACAGTTTTGGTGATATTTTGGACTCTTCTTTCCCTCAGGGTTGCAGTGGTGGGTAACGTGGATGCAGGTAAGAGCACTCTTCTGGGAGTGTTAACTCATGGAGAGCTGGACAACGGCAGGGGCTTCGCCCGCCAGAAGCTCTTCAGACACAAGCACGAGATGGAGAGTGGCAGGACCAGCAGCGTGGGTAACGACATCCTGGGGTTCGACCAGGAGGGACAGGTGAGGGGTGGAGAGGTGGTTGCGACGCTTCTGGAAGAATAGTAATAGTGAAAAGTGAAGCAGGTTGATCTGTATCTGTATCTAGAGGTGAAGGAGCAGACGTAATGGGAATGCACTGGGTGACAAACAGAAAAAGTGAAGTGCACCAGGTCATGTAGCATGTAGTACCACCATAAATGCATTATAAATTAGAGCTTAGGTGCTCTTGCTCAGGGGCTCCTGGGTGTCGCCACAAACTGGCAACACCCAGGAGAGAGATGGGGAAACAACTGTATGAGCGTGCAAGTAACATTGAACACATAGCACTGACCTCATTGCGAAGCAGCACATGAAGGTGGAATGCCGTGCACATAACTCCACCCCTCCGCTGTCTGCCGCTAGGTGGTGAACAAGCCAGATAGTCACGGAGGAAGCCTGGACTGGACCAAAATCTGTGAGAAGTCCTCCAAGGTCATCACCTTCATAGACCTGGCCGGCCACGAGAAATACCTCAAAACCACCGTGTTTGGAATGACTGGACACCTGCCTGACTTCTGCATGCTCATGGTGAGAGGGAGGGGTCAGGGTGTGTGTGTGTGTGTGCGCAAATGGCATTATGCCGGTAAATATCATGAATTGGTGCCATATATATAAAAAAACAAAAAACATTGAAACGTCTGCGTGCATGAAGTGTTTCTATCTGTATCTATTCTCATGTATATCTAAACATATTCAGTAAAACATTGAATTAAACCCTTAACAGTTTTATAACTCACCCAAACATGACAGTGTCTATAATATTAAACCATTGTTTTTTTCCGTTTCCTTGATTTAAAATCTAGACACAAAATGTTCTCTCTCCCTGCCCTGCCAGGTGGGCAGTAATGCAGGTATCGTAGGGATGACCAAAGAGCACCTGGGCCTCGCCTTAGCCCTGAATGTGCCTGTGTTTGTAGTGGTAACCAAGATAGACATGTGTCCAGCCAACATCCTGCAAGGTCAGTCCTCTGGAGTCCCTTTTATAACTAAGTCCCTTTCTCTCTTACACGTCAACACACAATGTAACGATAGGAAGAAAGTTAGTGTGCGTTTCCTCTGTCAGTGTGCTGTCACCGCTCCCTGAAATGTTTTAAAGTTGTGTTGATGTTACTGTAATTTGTACTTGAATATGCAGTATGACTGTCATTAAAAACATGACGTGCTTTGCATATAACAGAGACATTGAAGCTGCTCCAGAGATTGCTCAAGTCTCCCGGATGTAGGAAGATCCCTGTCCTGGTACAGAACAAAGACGACGTCATAGTCACGGCTTCAAACTTCAGTTCGGAGAGGTACCAAGTCGCTCCCAGCCAGATTCAGAGTTAAGAGTGAAAATGCTCCTATGTAGCATGTGCGTGTCTGTGTGTTGTATCCCCCCCAGGATGTGTCCCATATTCCAGATCTCCAATGTGACTGGAGAGAACATGGACCTGCTCAAGATGTTTCTCAACCTGCTCTCCTCCAGGACCTCCTACCGAGACGACCAGCCCGCCGAGTTTCAGATAGACGACACCTACTCTGTGCCGGTACACTTACCAGTGACAAACTCGTATCACTAAATGCACTTTCCTGTGTGAATTATATAAGTAAGGAATGTCATGCTACAGGTCCAAACCTCACACATTGTACAAAACAGTACCTGCACAATGCCGTCGAAACCACCGGTTGTGTTCCGTGTATATCGCAGGGAGTGGGGACAGTAGTATCCGGAACTACTTTACGTGGACTCATACGTCTGAATGATACGATGCTACTAGGACCAGACCCCTTGGGCAGCTTCATCCCCATTGCTGTCAAATCAATCCACCGCAAGAGAATGCCTGTGAAGGAGGTTAGAGGTGGCCAGACTGCCTCATTTGCTCTTAAAAAGGTAGGAGAAAAACTCTCCCACAGCAGCGTCTGGGGGGGAATGTGGGACTGCATTGTTTTTTTGTGGATGCTGAAACTGTGTAGAGTATTTGTGTTGTCTTGGGAGAAGGGCACATGTATGGGTATTTTCCTAATTAATTGTTGTAAATACTAATACAACAATGTGGAAAAAACTAACATTTCTTTATTCCTCTGTCCTATCACACGACTCTGTAAAGATCAAGCGTTCGTCCATAAGGAAAGGCATGGTGATGGTTTCCCCAAGGTTGTGCCCACAGGCCACATGGGAGTTTGAGGCTGAGATCCTGGTACTGCATCATCCCACTACGATATCCCCCAGATACCAGGCCATGGGTGGGTAACAATCACAAGGGAAAGCATTGAGGAGCTGGAATAAGGCGCATGTTCTGTTCTGTGTGTCAGCTTTATGTTACTCACTAAACATTTGAGTGCCTTGAAGATTTATAGCCAACTTACCAAATGACATTTAAGATTGCTTAAGTGTTACTTGGTTTAAATGGTTAGATGTCACTCAAATAACAGACAATTTGCACAAGATCATTTTCTCACGAGTTGTACGCAGTGAAGATTGATAGAAGAACACCGCGCTGTCTCACCATTAAATTCTGCTCTCACAGACGCACTTTAAAACAAGTATTTTAGTGACTGGCGGTTGTCATTGCAAAACACAAACTCATTTTTTCCCCTGGTCTCTTTTTCTTTTTAATCAATCCGATCACCTTTTTCTCCCCCCCTTCACCCACCACCCAGTCCACTGTGGCAGCATAAGGCAGACAGCCACCATCTTGTCTATGAACAGAGACTGCTTACGGACAGGGGACAAAGCTTCAGTCCACTTCCGCTTCATCAAAACCCCCGAGTACCTGCACTGCGATCAGAGGCTGGTGTTCAGGGAGGGACGCACCAAGGCTGTGGGCACCATCACTAAGGTAACGCAGCCTTGTGGAAGATCAAGGACTTACATTGCTAACATGAGTGATGGGGGCGCAGTGCTGACCAAATCAAAGCTTAAAGATATGTATTCAATGATGTACCAGTGTCTAGAGCCCTAATTAATGGAAACCTTTTTTTTCATTCATTCATCATTCATCAATCTTTTCAAGATAATTCATTATATTTAAGAAGAATTTTAATTTGCACAGATTTTCATCATGATGAAAACGGTAAAAGACCAAAAGAAAAGCAGTATTTCCTTGTATGAGCAAAGAGCCTTGGTGATAATTACTTTACTTACTCTCTTGTGAAACACATATCCAGATAGGGCTTCAGGCTAAGATACGTAGGATTTGTTGTTGTAATGAGTTTTCTTTTTGTTTTAGTAGCTGGCTTTTTGTCTTGAGACTCACATATCGACTTGCATTATTTTCAGCTGTTGCAATCCACCAATAATCTGCCATCAAATTCCAAACCTCCACAAATCAAAATGCAGTCTACAAAAAAGGGAGCACTCCGAAAAGAGGACGGCACCGCGGCAGCCGGAGATGATGTAGCAACAATTGCACAGTCAGCAGGCACAAACACAACTCAACCGGTGAGACATGTCAATAAAGATGTCCTTTGTATATAGTGTCATTTAGTGTGGTAGTGATCGTGTGGTTCCTTTGGATTTCCTTCCTCTTTGCGTCCTCTTCTCTAACTTGACTGCTCTGTGTTCTCCCACTTTTGTTTCTTTTTTTGCAATATCTTATCCACCTCCCAATACATCCTGCTTTGATTGTCTTATTTCATCCTAAACGTGAACGTTTTCATGCCGCATCACTCCTTCACGCTCTCTCCCCTTCTCAACTGCTTGCATGGCTGGCTGCCTAAGGGAGAGGGAGACGAAGACCCCCAGATAAAGGAGGGCAACAAAGAGAACAAGGTAAAATGGGTCAACAATGAAGAACCTGAATAGGAGACATTGTTTTACCAAGCAAGAAGGTTGAGTTCATAGCCTGGCTATATCGTTTGATACATTTTGAATGTTTTCATGTTCTTTTAATTCGTTGTCTACTGTTCCAGCTGATTTAAAATGCACATGTAAGTTTGGAGGTGAGTTATCAAGTGTTTTTGTTTATCGCCCCTTGCAGCCAAAGTCTGGAGGGGGTGGAAGGAGAAGGGGTGGCCAGAGACACAAAGGAAAAGGCCAGAACAGCAGCACCAACTCGACAGCAGCTCCCTCCTCATCGGGAATAGGAGGCTGCTGAACTGCCCTCTCGTCCCCCGTAAACCTCCCTCTCTGCTATCACTCCACCAAGTGTCTTCATTCCACAAACCATAAAGGATACAGATGTTTGGAGCAAGACACTCTCCTCACTCTTATAACTCCTTGCCTTTTTACACCAGGTCCAATAGTTTTTATTTTTTAGAAGGGAACATGAAGGGGTATGTCCCAACCAGACAGACATACACCCATGTCAGCTGCCGTTACCATTTTGAATGGTTTGGCTGCTGGAAGTCAGTGTGGTTTTTGAGGTTAGCCTCACTCAAGATGATTTATTTAATTGTATCCATATTGAATGTGTCTGAAATCCACAATCATCCGGCTTGACGTCAGTGGCAGGGAGGGAGGCTAAACCCAAACCGAGGGTCCAGTACCAATACGAGCAGCTATAAATGAAACTCCCCCATGCATTCCCTGTGTATTTGCAATGAAAAACAATTAATGTACTATTTATACCGCATAATGTAAATTAGCTGTGCTCCGATTGGAAGGATGCCATTGTACAAAATGTATGCAAATCATAAATGAATGTAGCAGAGGGCACAGTGATTTCAAATTCTAGATATATGGAAAATATTAGCTGTTACATTTTTTAATTGTCGGTTATTTATTTGGCATTCATGCAGAACGTTCAACTCTTGGATGGTCTTTGATTTGTCGACCTACTCTCACTTGCACTCTTTGATTCAGCAGTACCCATCATCAGCTTCAGCCATGTTACAAACCGCATACTAATAGTGTTCGTACAAACAAATACAGCACACAACCTTCAACAGTTGCTCATGATTATAAGACATGCAGTACTTGCAGTGCTACTTGTAACTCTAGTACCCCATGCGTTATGGCCTGTTACATGTTGTGACATTTTAAAAACACACTTTGCAGCAAAAAAAACTGACCATTAATAAACAGGCTTTACTGAACAGTTCAAAGGTGCTTCTTTTTTGCATTTTTCTCAAATTTCCTCATTACATAAACATCTTAATACTGTGTAAATTATTTAAGTGTGGGGGGAAAAAAAAGAATCAAACTTGGAATAATTTAACAGAGGTAGGGATGGGTTTCCAGTATGTGTAACGTGTTGTTTTGCTTCAATATACTGCAACTCATTTAAGCTGAGGAGTGTTACACAGTTCCACATATTACAGGTAAAAAAGTGGCAACTATTTGCTCGATTGTCTTTGAGTTGTCACTACAGCAGAATATCCCGGTGTATTTCATTTGTAAACTTCTAACAATATAATGCACAATAATTATTATTACACAGGCTACAATAGCTACTATCATGTAAGACCAGAAACTAGGTTGTGTTTTCTGCACATGGGAAAGTTAAAGTTAACAATGTAAGTCTGAAAAGTTAACCACTGAAAAAGATACTTTATTAATCTCCAAGATAAATTTTTCAAGCTGAACGCCTGCGAGATCTAATTAGCTTGGCAGGAATAACAAAATCAAGTATCTAAAGACTAACCTGCTCAAAATTTTACAAGTTACATAAACTTAAGTTGTGTATAACAAAAATAATTCAATTTTGTCAACGTATGAACCTTCAAGTCCCCAATTATAGGCTACCAAGAATGGTCAACAGTTATAGCAGATCAGTGAAGTCAGTGAAGAATGTCCAATGCTGTATTGCTCCAACTTGCAAGGGCACATTTAGTCACAAGCAACAAGTGTTTACTTTATATACAAAAAAACATTACAAATTATATGCAACATTTATTTACTATAGAGTGTAACACAAAGTATATATATATCTGCTTTACATTTACATTATGTCATACAAGGGCAGACTGTTCACTACCATTGCTAAGGGTAGCACACATACCCATAGTCTTGTATTACAATTTGGAAAAGGCTTACTTGGCATGTGCAACATTAGTATTTAATGACATTTTCTGTGGAATTTATGATATTGAGGTAAGCAGCATTCCTCAAAAATTATTTGTAACTTCTCAGCTCCATATTTAGGAATGTTCTTTTTTGGTCTTAATATTTGGACAACTACGTCTTACTCCTGCACAAAAAAACCCCAGTGCACTCAGTTAGCTATGAAAAGCTGAATGGCCAGAGCAGTGAGTACTGAAGAAATACTTACTGTTAGGACACACTGAGCGCTCCAGTCCCATAGGTAAAAGCTATTCTGTACTACAGGAGTGTTTTACTTCCATATACATATATTTTTTCTTTTCACCATGTAGTGCAAACTCCTACACTGGGTCTGGATTAAAATAAAGTATGCACCTTAATGCATACATGCTTCAGCCCATACAAACTGGTCGACCTTTATGGTGACATGAGAATCTCAGTAATTACTAGAGTTGTCCAATGCTGAACTGTGATGTGACCGAAAGGGTGTGTAAAGTAGTCACTTACTGTAGCAGACAACTGTGTCTAATTTATGACTGACAGTCTGTAAGAAACAGGAGACGAGACATTAAATATATACAGACACGCAGGACGGGTTAGGATTTAGCAGTTTCTCGTCGTGTGTTTAGCCATCAATGTCCCAGCTGAAGAGGTGATGTTTCACCAACATATCCTGCACTCCCTCTTTCAGTGGTCTCTGCTCCTTCTCCTGGAAAAGAAGGGAAAGTAGAAAATCAACACTACACCAGAGAATGCAGTTCCAATATATATTAAGACTTCTGACCAAACACCAATCGGCCCTTCTTAAAAGAATGCATTTCTTCTATGGAATTTGACAGCGCAATGCCTTTTTGCCTACGGACAATGCTGCATTTCCTGAAGAGCTGATAAATTGTGATTTACAATTGTAGCCGCAGGGAGTCAAATGCAACTTGAAGCAAGGCAATGTTCACTTTTTCAAAAGAATAAAATAAAATGGTACGCAAGTTTGGGTGAAGAAGACAAATACAGAGTGAGTTGATTTGTTTGACAGGGTAACAAACATGTAGCTAAGTAAATTAGTAACTAATCACTAAAGAATCTACAGTCTGATACGTGACGTGTTACCTAGAGGTCCCAACTAAAGAGGTGATGCTGAACCAGCACATCCATAACTTCTGCTTTCAGAATAGTGGATTTCTGAAACAGCATAAAGTCAGAAAATGTTTGTCCCCTGAATTCTAATCCGTTTTCTTTTAATAGTAAGACTTGCTTACTACTGCTCTATATGGGGGGTGATGTGGCAATATCCTTGTCTCACCTCTTTCTTGTCAGGTAGCTCACAATCTTGAGAGAGGCTGAAGGCAAACTTTGACAGGACCCTGACGAGATAAAAACAACATACTGGTCATTTGTTTTATTGGTCGGATCATGTGTCCCTTTTTAGATTTTCACAAACAGGATTATGAGTGGTAATGTGGAAGATGGTGGGTGGATAAGATACAGAACACTTAATATTGCCAGCCAACTCTAGGAATTCTGTACCGAAGCAGCTCATCTTATTTAACCATTCCACTTTCCATTCGTTTGCTCGAAGTTCCCAGTCAACCACTTTAAATGCTCTAGCTGAGATTTGAATGCTCTCTAGATAGAGATAGATAGAATAAAGACAGCCTGTAGTTTGAAAGTTCAGTGTTTCTTACCTGAGCTCACACTTGATCTGTACCCATCCAGGACTGCGAAGAAATGACCATGGATGATACCATTTTTCTACAGCAGCCATGCTGGAGCATAACACCTCCAACCACAGGTGCAGCACCTGTTCACTGGCGGGGTAGACGGATGTTAAAATACCATAAACAGAGTGACTAATTATTTGAAATAGTTGTGTGTGTGTGCACGCGCGCATCAGTCATGAAAACTTACTTAAGGCCAACGCAGACAAGAGACCTAAACTTGACATCCATCTGGGCATGTGCAGAGTCATGGCTCATGTTCACCGACTGCACCGCCTGGGAAGACCAGACAGAGGGCGCTCATGCACTTCCTACCAACATTCACTCCTTCAGGCTCATTTTACAGACATGGCTAGGCCTCACTAGACAAACACTACTTTCAAGAAACACACTTATTGTCAGAAGCCAAGACAAACCTTTTAGCTCCGTAAAGTAGCCTAAAGTATTTTAATTAGTACTCATGTTAAGCTAAATAAAATAAAACATTTGTTAGTTTTTTTTACACTGATTAAACGCTTACTCTGTATAGCAGCTCCTCTGGTGTTAGCACTTTCCCATCTTCATCTAACCTGGTAAAAGAAGAGAACAAGTTGTTACCTTATAATGTGGGTGTACACAGTGATTCCTCTGCCAAAACACACATTATCACACTTTTCAGAACATTTAGCTTCTTACTGACGGTAAATCTCTCATTTGTTTCCCATTTAAGTTTTATTTGTTTGTTTTTAAACCAGATGTGTTACTATTTAAGCCTCTTGACACCTTGAAAGTCAAATTGCATGATATAGTCATCTAAAACACTTGCATGTGAATTTTTTTATATTTTTGCTGTAGCAGATTATAAACTCTATAACCCATGATGTTAAATGTTCATGTGAACAGAAAGTTTGACAAAACAAATGACAAAGTGACGGTTTTACCTGTAGGTTTTACACAGCACCAGTCTGGAGTAGACCGAGTTGAAGTCCCTCTCTACCTCTCTACTGGCTGCCTGAAAAAAACAAAAGACAAGGAATGATAAAATACTATGGTTAAATGGATACAACACCTGTGCCATTTAGAATAAAAAAAAAAAAATCTCCTACCTCTTCTATGAACAACCAAGGGTGACAAGGCCCTCCCAGTATAGATGGTTTCTTGAGGCCGTGCTGAAAAATGGCCTTTAGGGCCGGACACAGCGTGCCCCTGGCCAGGTCTGTTACTGCCTCCGTCACAGAGTCATCACCTGCTAATGAATACTGGGGACAGACGAAAGCACACAGTCATCGTTTAGGACACTATGAATTAATAGCCAGGATAATGGATGGGGATAAGGAACTGTTACATGGATTGAACATTCTATGGGACATCTTCTAGGCACCAAAAACCCCAAAACACCTATGCCTTATTAAGCTGATAATTTACTGCTTCCATACCTCTTTGCTTCTTTCATCTAGGATCTCCACAAACTTTGCCGGAAACCAACCTGTTACAAAAGGAGCCACAGAAATGTATGTCAAATGAGTTGTAAGACAGATGAAAGAAAAATCTATTATCTAGAAGGAAACTGCGTATATTGATACATAAGAAAAAAAACTTACCTCTAAGGCCATTGAGCTCACCAACCCAACAGTGTTCATCCTTCTGAGAGATGATCTGAAAGACAAAAACAAAAGAATACAGCAGGATAAGATTTAGAGATACAGGTGTGTGTGTGTGTGTGTGTGTTTGTACATGGTTGAAGACAACAAGAAGCAGTGTTTTGTTTGTGTGTGTGTAAGTCATGACTCACAGTGATGATGTCATTCTTCCTAAAGCCCAGTTCATCGTCATCATGCCGCTCAAAGTCCAGCAAAGCCTTCGCCCTTCTCCGTCGGGTGCGAGACACCACAAGAAAGTTTTCATGATCTCGCTGGTGGCTCTCCATGGAGTAGTCAGGGGTCAGGTCCTAGAGAGACGAGACGGGAGAAGTCAAGTCAAAATGTGCGGAGGTATCTTTACATGGAAGCAAACGAAAAGAAGCCTCCCTTAATGCTCCTCTTATTTTGGCTGATTCGTAGTCCATTGTTCCTGTGCTGCTGTGTGTGTGTGTGTGCTGCTGTGTGTGTGTGTGAGAGAGAGAGAGAACTCACAGTGCTGGAGTGATGTGGGTCCAGACAGTGGAAGTGCTCTGCAGTGCGGGTTATGGCCTCTCGCAGGGCTGCCACCAGCTCTGTCTGCTTAATGTTCTTGGATTTCAGGGCCTCTGCCTCATCCTCCCCAAACAGCAGAGAGCTCAGGGTGGACTTTCTGCGCAGCGACTGTCTCCTCACCACCTGAGCATATAAACGCAGAGCTTAACACAAGCTTAACACAGAATGAACACACAGAGCTCCTAATTTGTCCAAACCACGTGATTCTAGTTTGAACAAACAAACTTAGCATTGCTTTTTTAGCCTAAAATGAGTCGAGAATCATTTCTATTTCAGCACACTAACTTTGCAAAGACGACAATGACTGACCTTGTTGAGATTGGTGTTGAGTGTCATGTTGTTCCCATTGTTGAGCTGTGCCTGTTCATTTAGGATGTAGGCTAGGTGCTTGTGTCGGTGAGCTTCCAGTGTTTCCTGGGATAGTGTACCTGCTAGCCTCATAGCCTCCCCGAGAACTGCAGGCCCGTCTCTCAGCTGGCTTGGCAAGTCCGACAGAGTATTAAAAATGGATGCAGAGTTCTCTGATGATATGAGCTCCTCCTCCTGGGGGCGGACAATTTCACAAGGATTAATACTCAACATATACAGATTTTGTCAATAGTAGGAGTAGCTGGTGAGGGATGGTTTCTTGTAATGTATAATGTCTATTAAAATGAATTGCTGGAATATGAACTTTGAATGAATAGACCCATCTTTCGTGATCTTCAATCCAAGAAAAAAAAAAGCATCTCAGCACAAAGTAATCTCTATCAGGGAGTCATGTCTGACAAAGTAGGTGGTGTAGTGCAAGTACCTTGATCTTGAGCATGCCCAGTGTGACCTGGAAGAGCACCAATGAGCCCTGGTAGAAGAGAAGGTCCCAGATCCTGAGGAGCAGACGGATGTCCACCACACTGGCAAATGATGTCAGGAACCAATGGAGTGTGATCAGCGACAACTCTGGATGTATAAGAAGGAAAGAGTTACATACTGTATACTGCTATATACAGTTTGTTGGTGAATTCTTGAATCTTCTGAATCAAGTGGTGTGACAAATTAGTATAGTTTCAAGATTTACTTTTTTTATTAATGCACAGCAGAAGGGGGTGTGTAATCTAACCTTCACCAAAAGCCTGTGTTGACTCTGTGCACCACACTCGCACCATCTTTGCTAACATCCGTCTTTACCTATGTCATGCTCCTGCAGAAGGCGGTCGAGGGCTGGCAGGTACTGAACTATGAGCTGGCGGAGAACCCTCTGATCCGTTTGGACGCCCAGCAAAGTGGAGGAGAAGTAGGACGGAGGAAGGAGGTCTTCGATCAGGGTGCACATCATCCACAGCACATCCTCCTCCTCAAGAAAGAGCAGCAGACAGGAAACCACCTGGGGGGGGGGGGGGTCAAGATAGAAAAAGTTAAATATGTAGGTGCATTTGTGTGTGTTAGGACACCTGCCTGATGTAATGTAGTGGCGACAGGTTCTGCATGCATGTATTCTCACCATGCCAGTGCCCTGACAGTACCCAATGTCTGGGTAGAGCCAGGCCAGCCCCCTCAGGACCCGTCTCAGCCTCGGCACTCCTACACTGGTCAGGCTACTGAAACACGCGTTGGTTGGCATAGTCCGTAACAGGTCCTTCTCGATCTGAAAGAGAAAGGTTAACAAGGAAAAATGGTATCATGATTACAAAGAACAGCAGGAGAAGGAAAAAATTATAATGCATTTAAAAACCTCACGTTCAACTCTGTTAATGTGAGCACCCTTTATTCTAAGATCTTATGGAGGATAATTGTATTTAAATTAATTGTTGTATTTAAATTAAAAGTTATCTCTGACCTTATAACAAACTGTACAGAATCATGGCAGTGCGGTCTAGCTACCCGTGTCCTAGTGAGGAAATAAATGACTAGAAGAGTGTGGACTGTTATGACTTTCTCATGTGACACCCCACCCTCTCACCATCACTTTTTGTCAAAACAAACTCAACTTATGCCTTAATACATGTTTTGATTGTGCAGTCTTCCATGTGAATGCACCATGGCAGTTGACTGTGGCACCTTCCTTGTACTGTGCCATCATGTGCACACCCCTAGGTCCACAGAACATCAATAGCTGCTTCATTTATGTACTGGGGCTGCACATAATTTATAAACTCAATGAAAGAGTCTATAATGTATGTGTGAAGATTTGATTCCATTTAAGAAGTTTTTTCCAATTATTGTTATTGATGCATGTTCTCAAGAAAGTAATATGCTTGGTAGGATAGCTGCAATGGGATTGTGTTAGTTCACATGTACAGTAGCTAGAAACATTACCTGTTTAGCTGTGGAGGTGTCATCGTTGGAACTGTTCTTAATGATTTCTCTGTAAGAGATCTCAGAGGTCCTCTTCTTCTGCAGTGCTCCAGACAGACGCATCCATAACTACACAGACAAAACATCAAATTTAACTTATTTATTCACTTTTTGTTTACATCGAAAATTGACTGGCCATCTTGGGAAGTATTTTTGCCCAATGTGTACCATTTCTAATCAATGACACGAATGGTTCTCCCACGCTGAGCTGGTCCATTTACCTGTGGCCTCATGCTGTGAGGTATGCCACCTAGAACCAAGGAACGCAGACGCTCAGAGCGCGAGAGGACGGGATCAATGAGCTCCCAGGTCAGGTCACCCACTGTGTGATTGTGGGTGAACTCCAGGTGGGCTTGCCAGCGCAATCGCTGCTGGGGGTCTTCACGCTGTGGTGAGCCTTCAGTGCCCAGCCAGGACCTGGTCTTCCCACCATCTGAGTGAGGAGAGAGTAATATATTAGGATTTAGTAACATTTGTATTCTTTGCAAATCACAATAACATAAGCACCATGTCACCTCTTTGAAATTGAAGAGACTGTAATATTGGACAATAATAGCAAGTACAGATGTAATGTAACAAAGTATGATGATAGGGACATAGAAGGAAAGGGGAAGACATGTTTAAAAGGGAGAACATACAAGGAAAGAAAGTCAGCAACGGAGTGAGGGGGAAAGTGTCTGATAAGAGATAAGTGGTTAAATAACAAAGCCAAAAATAGAACTCCCTTAAGGGGAGACATCCACTGTACTCCTAACAGTTGACCGTTAAAATAAAGCCAACATAAAGTCTGTCATCAATCACCTGAATGCAAAATATATACTGCTGCCGGACAAACACTGAAGTATTTTAGCACAGAAAACAGCCTTCTGAAACACTACACTAGAACAATAGAAAGTGGTACAAAACATTTTTCTCTCCATCAGCAAGATAAATAAAACCAAGAGCAACTTAGTTAGATGCAGTCACGACTCTAAGACTCAGTTTGTGTACATAGAGAAGCCACTGTGCTCAGATATGAAGATTTGCATTTATGCTTCTCGACTGGGATTCAGGAATTTTACCAGTGTGGAAAAAGTGGAGCAAGGACAGGTGTGTGTGTGTGTGTGTGTGTGTGTGTGTGTGTGTGTGTGTGTGTGTGTGTGCGCGCCAACACATTACCTTCAGTGTCCACTCTGAAGCCAAACTCATCATATTGGAGTTCAGGCTGTTCTGAGGGGTCTTTCTGTAACAAACAAATAACATGCATTCGATTAGAAGAGGAAGGCTGCAGCAGCTTTCCCGCGCATTTTAAACGTTGGTCAACAGGGCAGATCAGACTTGGTCAAGTATGTGTACACATGCAAAGACTTTGACTCGGTTTAAGAACAAGGACAACAAAGCTGAACAAAAAGGTAAACAAACATTTAACTGTTAAAGTAGGTAAAAAAAAAAAAAAAGATAAGCATATAAAAGTGTTGTCGCATGAGGACAAAGCTTCTGTGGCGTTTGTTTGTCTTCATATTCTGTCACGCTGAGCAGACGAGTCATAGCTTAGCTTATTTTCTGCTGTTCTGTTGATTATGAAGGTTTGCACATTAACAACTTAAGAAGTCACATCCTCACTTGATGGTACTTGGCCAAAATGTCCTGGGGCCACATGCTTGGGGTGAGAGCAGAGAATGGACCACCAGGGGCGGGTGTGTAAGTACCTAAAATAGAGGCAGAGAGAAAAACTGGTACTTAAAAGAGAAAATATGATACATACCATTAAGGGAATCTTGAGAATTACAAAGCAATTTGAAACCACAAATGAGACATCAAAATATATCTAAAGAAAAGAGTAAGGCATTCATTCCTGTGATAAAAAACAACAACACTACAATGGAACAAATATTAACTATTCATGTTATTTTAGCAAACCAAGGTCAGTGTTGCTGATAACACATTTATAAAAAGATCACTCTCAAACGGAGAGCTTTTCACCACTTAGGCTGACAACCAAATTCATATAAATCGTTACCTGACATTTTGTTGGTAGTAGAAAATGGCTTCTATATGCAAATACTGCAGTCACACAAAGGAGGTCAGCAGATAGCGCCTGCTCTGTAAAAAGGACAGAGATAGAGGAAAAAAGGTTGATGGTTCAATTCCAGCACAGTCCTAAAGTGTCCCGAAGAAAGACACTGAGCCCCAAAGTACTCCAGAGGTTTGTGGGTGAAAGTTAATGTTTGGCTTTCGGTGTATGCTGCTTTTGCTTTGTCTGTTGAAGCACTTTGTAAACTCTGTTTTTAAAAAAGGTGCTCTATAAATAAAGTTATTATTATTATTATTATTATAAAGTTAGACATACTGTAGCACCGCTTAGAATAAAAGGTTATTTATAACTGCATCACATTACATCTGGTTAGTCGACATCAAGAAAATGCTTGATTTAGTTGTTTCAGGGACAATCCATCTGTGGCAGAGTAACACATTATATGCAATGTCTTAACAGTTGATCTCCCTCTTTGCTATAAAGACAACAGCCGTTTTTCAAATAATTATGCAAGTACCTTAACAATGAAGAAACAAGAGTCCAATGTCAAGTCCAACAATCCTGTAACAAAGCAATGTTCCTTCTTCAAGCATCACTGAAGGGAGATCCAGAGGGTCTACACACTTACAGTAAATGAGAGACACACACATTCTGGTGTCTCTTCTCAGCCATATGACTGCTGTACTTACCAGAGGCCAGTAAGATCACTTAACTGTGTGTGTGTGTGTGTGTGTGTGTGTGTGTGTTCTTTTTTTAGCCAGCACAGGTCCTGGGGCTAATTTAACAAACGTTCTCTGAGAACAGTCCAGGAGTTTTTTAACTAGAAATTCATCACAAAGAGTCTCCTCTAACAGAGGCCTGGACAACAGCTTCTATTGTACACTAAACCTATGAGGGCTATATGGGTGGCCAGCAAACTACTGCATGTTGTTCTACAGGCTAATTCATAATCAGATGAGTTGTACTGTGTTTGATAGCATGCTTCTATTGTTAGTATGTTTTTATTCTTCGTCTCTTTTAAAAACTAGTTTGAAACCCAAAGGATGAGTGTCTCTTTAGCCACAGTGCAATTAATTAGAACAGAAATGAAGTGAATAATGATGAAGTACAGCACTGCTGAGCCAATCGCCATCTCTCCTCACTGCCCTAGCAATTTGTGTTGTGGTTGTGCCACACAGAAAGGTCAGCCAACACTTGAAGAATGACTGCAATTAACAGGCATTTACACACTTCTGTCAGGCCTCCATCTGCAAACATTCAGCAGCATATTAATAAAATGGAAAACCTCAACGTTTCTCTGGATATTTTTAACATTCAAGCAATTTCAACTCAGCCCATCGGCCTACAGGCTATTACGCGCTTGAGTGACCGTTTAATTTAATCCAACTGTAGCAAACAAAATGTGCTGCATATAAAGCACATTAAGGATTGGAAATCGAAGCCAAAGAATGCAGAGCCAAAGTACCCACAACAAATGTGCCGTCCAAATATGTTCGCACACAGAATAATCACCACTGCCCTGATTATTGGAGAGTCACTAGCAATTATGTGTAAAAAAGCCAACGTTTCTACATCAATTGAGCCATTTAGTAGGCGGAGGGAATTTGCATGCTTATACCGTCATGACATCTAGTTTTCGCGTTCATATTAAGATTTCTGAGAGGGGGCACTGTTTGGAATGTAAGCACTGACAGACCACACACAAACATACAGTCAGTCCTGTAAAAGACGCTCACCAGCATGCAAACACCCCACCAAAATGATTCATTCCAGCAGCAGGCTTGCGGCAACTGAAGAGGGATTTAGGGCTTAAGAGAGATGAGAAATCAATTTGAGGTTTGGAGGATGGCCAAGAACTTTGAGGCTAGCTCCGTGTGCAGCTCAGGGGAGTACTGGGGTTTTGGAGCTGCTCCCTTACAAGAACAGTTTAATCATCTGCCAAGAAAACCCAACAGGACTGCAGCACCCCTGTAAACCGCTGCACATATTGACACTCATTGCAAAATTCTGCTACTGAATGAAGCAAAAGTTCGACCTGAAACGATTAATCAACTAGTCAATCCACAAATAAAATCAGCAACTATGAGCAAAGGAAAATGCCAAACATCTGCTGGTTGCAGCTTGTCAAATGTGAGGAATATGAATAGTTTTTGGCTTGTCAACCGTTCGACTGCGCCAAAAATAAATAAATAAGAGGTGAAGAGGTCACCATGGGCTCTGTGAAATTGTGAAAGGGATTTTCTTTACATTTCCTGACACTGTATAGACCAGATGATCACAGACATTGGGTTACACCAGATTTAACATATTGGGTATATGTTGGTAGATACGGGATAAGAAATCGAACCACATTGTGTTGTCATTATTAAATAATTGTTATACATACACCATTTGAAATTTGTCCAGTGTTGATCAACTGTAAAATCAATTGTCTCAATATATCTAAGTATATAATATAAGTTTCTTTTATTGTGAAAAACCTTTAGGAAAAATGTTTATGTAAAAAAACATATCTGCAGATGTATGAACCTTTATTTAAATCTAAAATTCCAATATTAACATAGAGCTTAAAAAGGTCCAGCATCAGTTGGGCTCCCGTCAAAAATAAGAAATCTTTTCATATATCAAAACTTTTCCCCCCCAGATACACACATAAATAAACTCATATTAACATCTATGTAATTTCATACAACAATATAAATATAGTTTATGATAAAGTACATTTTCTAGAAAATCAATTGATAAAGTGTTTATGAATTAATAAATAAATAGACAGGACTTGTGTACATTATACACCGACTCAAAATTCATACAAATATCCAATATTGCCATTAATCAGTCCTGCTCACTGATTTACATTCTCCCACAATGGCCAAATGCAACCAGATATATTGCTATAAACTGCACAATCTAACTTGATCCAAATGTCTCTCACAGTATATATCGTCTGATTACAAAGGGTAGCCTACGCAGTAATGTGTAAAGTGTAATACTGGGCGAGGCAGCATCAATTGCTTTTACATGAAGTAGTGATCTTTGGTGTGACAAACTTGTGCAGGAAAATGTCAACAACTGCCAGGCACTGATTGCAGTAAAGTTTCTATGGAAAAAAAACCTATTGGAAAACTTAACTCTATTTATTACAGCTGCTGCTGTCGACTGCATAAAAGCACCTGCTCTGGTATTATAATTTTGTTACAGTGATGAACTCCAAATGATGACTCCCAGAAACACCATGAAGAATCCAAATCCCTTTTAGTGACTTAGACGTTTTTCCTGAACAAAAAGAAGACATTTTCTAATAGTGAGGTGTGGCTGTGCTCACTTGTGTTTGCACACACTGGTCAACACCCTGCTGCAAGTAAAGCAAAGAGTAACATCCTGCTTTACATACATGGCAAGTGTGTGTGTGCGCAAGTGCGCGCGCAGCAAAAACCTTCCTCTTACAACAGGGCTGCCCTACCAACACCTCCTCCAGCTGCCCCTCACAGTAACCACAACAAGGGTGACTCATGTTTCCCCTCTTGTGAATACACCCACCTACACAGTCATGTATGTCGCAGGATTGCTGCCTCCTGCCACGCTACGTTCGCTTTGGCTGAATAATGATAGACAGCCCTCTGTTCTCTTTCACAGACTGTGTCATTCAGTCTCTCTCTCTGAGACAGACAGACACACGCGCGCAAGAATCACATCTATTCATTCACTGTCTCAATTACACACAGAGGCATGTGCCACGGTGGTGAACAGGACTTAGCACTTGGTATTCATGGTAAGAAAAAAATCATAGCATAGTAGTATCTGTAGTTATTACATCTTGATTATTAGTATTATCTCAATTAACGTTACGTCAAACCCCAGCTGGCGTCAGGCGCAGTAAAAAGACCCCAAAAAAAGCAACAATACTTAAAATGTTCAATGCCAACAGATTTGGGCAACTATATTTACTTACACATCTCACTAGTCAAAACGTGCAGTACGATAACAAGCAATGCCTACGAATTCATAAAACATCCGTCTCTGAGACGTAATCACTTTGAGTTGTCAGCTGTTAGCCATACGTGCTACCTTTCGCTTTTAGCTAACGGTTACATGCAACGCTGGACAATAGTCTGCCGCATAACTTACCGTGGCATTATTCTAGCGAAAGCACACGGTTACGGTTTGCGGTGGACGCGTCTTCTGTCGTTGGAAATGGGAAAACACCATATGCTATGCCATCATTCGTCTCGTATTTCTGATTTCCCTGCGTTGTGCACCTGCTAGCGACGTGTAGCGCCACTGTATCCTTGCGCCCTTTAAAGGTTTTCCATTTCCTTTCCTGAGATGTGTAGTTCCAGATCCCGGAACTACACTTCTCACCGAAAATATCCTTCCGCGAAGGACTGATGACGTAGGCACCTGACGTTAATTTGTTCCATTCATTCATTAGATTGGTCGTCCCTTCACTCATTTATTCCGACACAAAAAAACTGCCAGTCACGATTCACATTAGTACTAATCACAATGTGAGATGAAATCAGGAGCCCTGTCAGACACACTCGCTGTGTTTGTAGCGCATTTGCTATTTTGAATGACACATTTAATCTTTTGAATCATGCCTTTTTTAAGAGGACGTGTCCCTAATAAACGGGCAATAATAAGAAAAAAGCTATATCAACTGTTATGATCTTTAACATTTTGTAGAAAGGTTTTTACTTGGATGTCTCAAAATAAGGTTAAATTAATTATATTAGTTATTAGTTGTAATAAGATAAGTATTAACTAATGACATTGGCATACTTTATATTATTACCCATACCTTTGAGCAGGTGCAGACTATCCAAACAAAATTAGCAACTATAAATAATGTGTTGTTTTTGGATATTAATGACAGAAGTGGAAGAATGAGGTTGTAGCATCATTTAACCTTTAGTCATGATAATGAAGATCAGTTGCCACTCCCTTAATTATTTTAAGACAAACCTTGAATTTCCTTTTAACATTGTGTCACTTATGATTCATGTTAAAACGTAATGCTGTTACATGTTTGCTCCACAAGATGTCTCTAGTGCAGTGAGTGCACAAGCGTTTTCACATTCGTTATAGCTCAACCATTAAAAGTAAGACCTTACAGCATACTGTATACAGTATTCCTTTTATTACAGCCCCCACAAGCCTCCATCCTCCACCTCCACACACACACACCCACCAACCCGCTCACCCGCACGTAAGATAAGATATTATAATTGCAGGGTTGTGTGGTCCTTCAGTACAAATTGGCCTGTATTACCTGGCATGAGATAACACAGGGCAGTGTGTTATCTCCTGTCAGTTAATGGAATTCAGGGTAAATGTGCAAATGAGAACAAACTGTTCAGCTATTCTCCAGTCTATGAGATTATTGATGCGTGACAAGAGCTACCGCTTTGGAGCTGAAAATGTTGCACAGTGAGAGATGGCATTTTCATTTTGTGTTTGAAAAACAAGATTGTGTGACTGCGCACGCATGCACATGAAAACACATGTTGCATAGCCTCCTGACTAAGAAGCCAATAATCCTTTAAAATGCAAATCACTTAGTGTCACACACACACACACACACACACACAAAGTGAAAAGTTAGTTTGTCCCTTTCTCTAAAATCTCTATCACCTTACATACCCTTCCCTCAATCTCTCTCTCTTCCTCTAACCCCCTTCCTTTCTGTCTCTGCCCTGTGACACATCAGTATGACGCCCTTCTGTTCATACTATCCCTCTTGCATGCCCAGTTTGTGGACCATGCCAGAGTGAGTCACATCATTAAAAATGTTGCAGCCCAAAGCCGACCTTGCCCACAGCTTGCCGGCCAAATAGCCCTACTAGTGCATCCACCCTGCATGTCACAGTAATGTGGGTGTGGCTCAGTCCCTCTCTGCCACCTCTTTCCCCTCTACTCCACCTCCTCTAGTGCTCATCTGTCTAGCTGCCTTCGTCATTTTTGATAGAATGATGGGCACTGTCAAGCAAGCCCTCGATCTTACACTGCGGTTGCTATGACGTCAGACAGAGGCAGAGAGAGGCGGAGGGAAATGCCAGGGGAGGAATGAGGAGACATACAGAGATCAAGAAACATGGAAGGGGGTGGGAGGGGAGAGAAACAAAGCTGCAGTAGGAGTGTAAGTGAAAAATTATATGAGAATGAGCAGAGAGATTTAACTATAAAGGTGTGTATGTGTGTGTGTGACTGAAGCACAAGAAAAGGGAATAATTAAGGACATGGGTATGGTGAGGAATCAAAAGGGAAAACAGTGGTCACCAGATAATTGAAAAGTATAGTGTGGAGAGAAGACGTGGGCTGTCAGAGGCATTTATCTGATGTATGGTCCATGTGAAGCGACAGAAACTACAGGCTCACAGCCTCGGTGTATATGTGGGTGGATTTCCAGTCAGCACAAAAGCTTGCACACACACACACATACAAACAAATACACATGCATACATACAAACAGTGTTATTGGATAATATGAAAGGGGATATTGATCCAGATGAATCAGCAGGTTACCATCAGTAGATGACCACTTGTTCACACTCCATTTCCATTTGCTGCAGTCTTGCAGTTTTTCTTCAGGACAGAAGATAGCACTGTTGCATTGCATCAGGCAGTATATAATTAATCATGTATGTGGGCGATATTTGAGTAGATTATATTATAAATGTAAATGTGTGTGCATGTGTGTGTGTGCCCACATGTGTGCATGCATGCAAGCAATGCACTGATGCGCATGAAAATGGGCTTGTGTGCCCACATGTATCAGTGCTGTTCATGCTTATTCATTTGTATGTGTATGCATGCATACATATTTGCCTCTACAAAATCATATGGATGTGCTATGTTTTCCCAGCATGCATAATGAAATGACAATGGAGCATGAGTCTCTCCTATGTCCACATTTTAATTTGGACATAGCCACAACTTGAACCAACTTGAAATCATTGAGCCAGAAAATGATTAAGTCTACATGTCTCTACAGAAATGCATTGGGCATCCCTTAAGCAACACAGAGCTCACAGGTTTATGTAACCTGCATGATGTGGTCTTTGCCTTTGGGATAATTTACATCATTTATGCATTCAAGGCCAGGATGAGCCAGGCCGGGTCTCTTGGGCTGGATCATGGGGCTTTAACGCAGCTGTTCATCCAGTCTCAGAGGACCTCTCCTGTGATGAGGGGGATTGAAGGTAAAGGGCAGGGACTCTGAGGCTACACATTCCAATGGCAAGCGATTTCTCTTGGGTGTTGTGATAGGAGTGACTGCTCCTTGTATTTATGAATCTATGTTTTAAATTATATACTGCATATGGAGTGGAACATGTGGGACAAAGAAGAGGGAAAGCAAACATGTTTACTACCTGTGTTACTAATTTGACAAAAAAAAAGAATCTACATAGCTGAAGAAAAATATATTGAATAACTTTTTTTTGTTTTCTTGTTTCTTATTTCCGGATTATGGCAAGGGCAAGAAGCAAAGGAAAGGCGAAAGAGAGGGAAAAAAGAATGACAGGACTCTTTGATGCACTTCTAAACAAATCATACATATACTCTTTTCTCTGTCTGAGCTTGTTTCATTGCATATGGAGGTCAAGTCATTTGGGAAATGATGCACTGAGCTGCCACAAGTACACACACTCTGGGAGTTGATGTGATGTAAAGGAGGTGATGTGATGACGGACGCAAAGGTCGAAAGGGACCACCACAGTGAATGTTGGAATGAAGGAGAAGGAGGCATATGATTTGGATTTACAACCCAAGATATAAAATACAGACCTTAAGAGGGATATAAAGTAATCATAAAGCCACAGCAGAATTTGCGGATGCTTTTTATACTGCAGCATATAAAAGACCTGCATTAATTCATCACTGCAATAAAACCCTTGTATTTCTACCTTAACAAAGTGCTACAAGAAACCTAAAATACAAGGCTATTGCCATAAAAGATCTGCAATATGACAACAGAACTGCAATGTTGTATCTATCACAGCAATCACTTGATTGCAATTTGTAAAACGTCAACGTTATGTAACCACTGCTTACAACAGTAATATCCATTTCTTTCAACAATAGCAGGTATCCTGTTTCCTTAGTGTATTTGGGTTGTTATTAGAAAAATTATTATTTGCCTTTGTGATAGACACAGATGACTGGATGTTGTAGCGATATAAATCCCTCCAACCTCTTCCCTCCCTTCTTGTATTTATGACGGTGGATGTTGTGCTTGTTAAACCTTGAACCCTTTGCTGAGTGTGTTACAATGCCTGTGTGTATGTGTGGTGCATGTTCAGATTAATTCACAGCTGACACAGATGTCTAAGAATAGTGTGGAATGGATCATCCATTATAAACCAGCAGATTAGTGTGTACACACTTAATCCAGTCAGATTGTACACAAGTAAGAACTGGGAATATATAAAACACCATAATCTAAGATTATATTTTCACTAATTTATTGTGAAAAATTGTTTTAAATGTAAGCAATTAAAATGAGCAAATCATTTTCTATGCAACCCCACACAGCTCCTATCCCTCACCTTGGAAATCAGGTGTTTCTCTATAATTGTGAATTACTTCTTTTTCTTGGCTGAGTCTATCCTTGTCCACTGTTGTTTGGCACTTGCATTATGATGCTTCATGCTGCTCATTTATGTTGTGGTGAAATTAGAACTTAGTAAAAACTCATATTTAATTATTCGGAGTGTTATGGCTGGTTTTGTGGCATACCTCCCCACCAGTTGTTGTTATTCCTTTCAGCTCCCTGTAAACCAGGATTCTAGCAGAGGATAATATTGTATATTGGATTTAGGGATTTGTCTTGGCCCCTTCACATAATTATTTTCCTGTAAAGTTGGCATCATGGGAAACTCAAAATGGCTTTTGTCTTCTAGGATAGGTGGTCACATTTCCATTTTCTCCGCTTCACCATTTCCACACTTCATATTCAGCAAAGCATTAGTGAAACATTTCCACTGAAAGCTGTGGGTTTATGTAAGAGCTTGCTTTACTATTGTTAATTTCAAAAACTGCTGAGCGCCTGTGCTGTAGTTTAAACTGTAAATAAACTGCTGAGCTCCTGCTCTACAGTTTAAACTGTAAATAAACTGCTGAGCTCCTGCTCTACAGTTTACTCTGCTGCCACACTTATTGCCAATTATATCCGTATACTAATGGTCAACTGCTCACAACTGCGTCTGTCTTATGATGTTGTTTATTGTTATTTACATAATTCAGAACTCAACATCTTTTGGGACATTTTTTTGTTAAGAAACTATGATGTGAGTTAAACAAGAAGTGTTGGTGCTTCTTCTGTGCATGCAGAAAAAGATGTGTATGCTAAGTGCACCATCTATTGAGATGAATTGAAGTGGCCCTCGCTGTAGCCTGTCTTTATCGCTCCCATTAGTTTCTGTTAAAGAAAGAAGAAAAGGAAGTAAGAGCATCAGACACAGGGAACAGTAAAGGTCTCTGGGGAAAAAATAAGGGTGGAATAGAGATCATGACTTGTGTCTACACGTGCGTGTGTGTATATAAAGTACCAGTCAAAAGTTTGCATTCACTTAAATGGGAAAGTGTGTCCATACTTTTGACTGGTACTTTATATATGTGTGTTTGTGCACATCTATGTGGTTTATATTAGTCACTAAGTGCTGGCTAAGAGGATAAAAGACCAGTGTGCCCTTGATCTGTATCCTGACTTATATGTCACCATTTTAATAATAGTTGGTACACACAGACTCTTCTACATTGACAAGAATACATATAGAAGAATACATTTGGTTTGTAAAGAGAGCGTGATACGAAGTCCTAATGAGTAAAAAGCAGGAACATTATGAAAATGTAGGAAAAAGACTATAAGTCAATACGGTTGTTATAAGTTAAATTACTAAATGCACAGTTTTATGTGTGAGTGGTAATGCAGCTGTAAACAACAGTTGGTCTGCTGTCATAGAGTTCTTACTGCTGCTGGAGTAATTTACATGCAGATTTCAATTGTCAGTTAAATATTATATACTGTAAGAGTATACTAATATAATGTACTGTAATATACATAGACCCTCCCTCTTTACCTACCTACCTTCCTACAGAACATACAACACACCTCTCCTTATTTTTCCTTTTTCTTTAGATTGATCAAAATAATAAATGTTATTCATACCTTTTCTCATATTTTGTATTTGTTGCTCAACCTTTTCTCTCTTTTTCATCACCATGACTCTGCCTCATTTACCTGCCTCCCTCTAAGATGGCTCTGATTCTGAGTCAGATGTTGCAACAATTGGCAATATAATATAAATATGTTTAAAAATAAAATGTATTGACTTGAGTAACAACAATGATTCTAAGGTGCATAAAAACCAAGACAATTTCGTGTTTTCCAGTATATGTGCAAAGCCTTTAAATTGATTGATTTACATAAAAGTTAAGTTATATTATGAGCTAACAAGCATGAATGTCCATCTTTTTCTCTAAAAGTTGTCCATTTATGGTGTCAGACTATCAGTCAAAACAAGATTCTTCTTTGAGCACTGGATGCCTACTCAGTGTACAAAGTATTCTTACTGCTTGATCTTGATTTAGTTTCAGAGTAGGCTTGCATTAATACATTCCTGTATTTTTCTAAGAATCTATTTTAATGGCAAAGTATTTCAGACAGTAACAGGAACATCATGTGCAAAAAGGTCGTGAAAATGTCCACAGCTTAATCTTTTTTTAGGCAAGTTGTGACAGGGACAATAATTTCCTTTTTCAATAACATTATCACCGACCCGATACACCCAACTATGAATTCATAGCAAATGATGGATATATTCATGTTCATACCTTTAGCACTAGTTACTATATTGTATGATCTAAATCTTTTGGCCTGCTATGGCAGATACAAATCAGGAGCAAGAAAACTCAATAGTAGTAATCACTGATAATAGAAATAAATGGGGTCCCTGTAGCCCCGATACACATTGGCTGGTAGAGACAGTGTTGTTTACTTTCTGTCAACACGCTAGCTGCTGATAAATGTTGCTGGTACTGTATGTGTGTGTTTGTGCATGTATAATTGAAAGAAAGAAAGAGTTTGAAGTAGATAAGATATGTGCATGGAGGTAATCTGGAGTGTGTCCCTATATATACAGTTATCTAATTGGATAAGAGGTCATGATTATGTGTATGTGGGAGTAGGAATATAGGAGCAAAGCAAGATTTGCAACCACCTGTTAAAATGGACACTTTCTTTTCCTCCAGATTGGCCCATGATAAACACTTGTTCCTGGGTGAGAGAGTTTCACAAAACAGTCTGTTTTACTTCAAAGCAAGCAAAGTAGCAACCCATAGTAAACAGCAATGCGTTATGGAAATTAAACATTAGTAGCATAAAGAATAACAACACTAACATCCTCAAAAAGAAACAAAAAGACTATAAAATTGTGCTACCTGAGATTCAGTTAAAATGCTGGGTGCAATTTGGATGCAACCACTGCCTCAAAATGTTACCAGGGAGACTTCATTAAAACCTGTTTTGCGTAAACACATCCCAGTAGGAAACAGAACCAAACAAGCAACGCTAATGCCTCCAAGTTTTCAATAACTCCAACTATACATAAAAAAACGTGCAACTATGCACAAAAACACAGATAAACAGATTCAGTTCAATACCTAGATTTAGGTGCACACAGAAACATCCACTCACAGCACGGCACAAACGTGCAAACGTGTGCTTGAGGGCATGTTCATGAATATGTGCACAGCTACACATGTAGCCTTACAAACATCCCTCTCAGCACACACACACAAACACTCTTGCAGCATGAAGTGTTTAGCACTCTGACAGGAGACTTTACCTATCCAAGGACCGTTTTTAATTAATGACAAATAAAAAAAACTTTTGCAAATTTATTGAAAAGGCAACTGAAATTTCTGCTTGAATAATTATTTAACTTTCCGAGTCAACACTTTGTTTTGACACATTTAACAGTGATGTTGATTCCAGTCTTGTTAGATATGTCTGGCCACAGCTGGGCTCATCTGGCCAATTTTGCCAATGTTTCTAGGTGGATCTGATCAGTTGGTCAAAGTGAGTGGGGGGATGTGTGAGCAGCTACCTTCAATTCACATTTAAATCACAGTAAAAAAATAATATAGGAAGACCAGGAGGCAGAAGAGGAAGAATAACAAGGTGGAGATGGAGTAGGAGGAGGTATTCATCATATGATAAAACAAAAA
This sequence comes from Nannoperca obscura, assembly GCA_036024295.1. Taxonomy (NCBI): domain Eukaryota; kingdom Metazoa; phylum Chordata; class Actinopteri; order Centrarchiformes; family Percichthyidae; genus Nannoperca; species Nannoperca obscura. The sequence goes on along the minus strand of JAVQJL010089703.1, from coordinate 14,373 downwards.
CCACAAAGAGTAACATAGAGAATCAGAAAGATAAAGCCCCATTTTAGTGGCTTCAACTCACCTCTGTGATATAGTCTACAAAATCTTCTTCATTCTTCTTCAGCTTCTTACAAAACCATCCTTTCTGTTTAGGATTTGTGTGTGTGTGTATGTGTGTGTGTGTGTGTGTCTACATGTGTTTGTGCATGTGTGTGAGAGAGACATGGTATGACATGGCAAATGGTTTATTTATTGCTGTGAAATGGCCCTATAAACTTTGTAACTGTCCACTAGTGTCTCTCTGAGTGGTTGCTAATTAAAATATCAACACAAGGTCCAGACACTGCAAACAAGCCCTCATTTGAAAGATAAGTAGGGTGTTACAGTATGTGTCTTAACGTTACACTAATATATGTGTCAATGTGTGTGCATATGTTCATGTGATGATATTACATTATGGATGCCCTGAAATAGGTGCAGCTTTTTACATTTGCACACCCTCAGTGATGTGCAGGAGAGCCAAGGTCTGAAGTGTCTACTCAGTGAAAATCAAATAAACATGAGCTGATTTGAAGCCAAGAACTAATTTGCATGCACAGAACCATTTATTGTGTGTTTTTATGCTTTCTTTGTATCATTTGAGAATTAAAGATAAAAGAGGAACATTGTGTTAGGCAGAAATTCTGGGTTTCGCTGTTTTACATGTATAACCACACCTATCAGTATACACCTACCTGGTGTACTGATGCGGAGTACACCGCTACATCACTGCAGCAAGGTGTGAGGTTAAACCACTGGGGGCCAGCAAAAACACAACTAAAGTTTTTAGTTAACTTACTTCTTTAGATTGATGCTTTTATTTCCTTTATCCACACCAAGTCAAGAGAGGGAGCAGTCTTATTCTCTTCATTCGGAAAACAAAGCTTTCTATTGGTTTGCCCAGGTTCTACATGCAAACTAATGAATGCTACAAAAGCTTTGATTTATTCAATCTCCTGATGTGACCAGGCTTATACAAATATAAATAACTGCATATTGTAATGCCCATGTCTGTTAGGCATAATGTGTACCATGGCTGGCCATCAGCTTGAAAAATGCATGTGTGTATAAGCTACATTTATTTTAAAATCGTGCTCCAACATGATTTTTTCAACATCAAGGTTTGTTATGGGCTTTATTATAAGCAGATGGTTTATTTTGCTTTCACTGCTTACCTAATTGCTAACCTTTCTGCTCGTAAGTGCTTTGCACATCAAATCACAGAGACCGGCTGAAATTGCTTTCCATAACCTGCATTGCATGGGGTCAATATAATTAGTTTACCAACTCAAGAGCTTACAGTGGTCGCTAGTGCTCATGCAGTGAAAGTAATCACTGAACTGCATTTTCTTCTGAGACAATGTTTATCACCTCTGCATTTGCCAATGTATTCAGTTTAAAGCCTGGCAGGGTGCTGATATGATTTTATATTATATATGTGTAATGTACAGTGTGGAAAAAAGAAAAAGAGATTCATTTTTGGTGCACTGTTACTGAAACATGGGCAATAAAAAAAGCCAGTCTGAATACAAGGCTTAATGTTTTTACTTTCTTGTGAGTGCTGCTGGGCCATTTCTCCCTTTTTCAAGCAGTCACAGCATGCTTTTTCATGGCAGTATACGCTACCTGGGTATGATCAAATATTTAAGATACCCCTTTCACCTCACTCATCCTTGATGCTTCAGCACAGGAAATCAAATGTAGAAAGTCTGTGTTTTAATAAATAGGTTGGGCATGCTGCACACACATACAGTTACACACAGACATTTGTGTGCACACGTACAGTCATGTGTGCAAAACTACACACAAAAATACACACACAGCAAATTGACATAAAATAAAATGATTTTGAAGCACACATTTATTTGTTTCCCAATAGCTATAATATCCCTTGGCCAATTCTTTGAATGTCAGATTATTTGTTCAAGAAGAGGTCAACCTAGTCTTACAGGCCTGATTACATTTGTGGCTCTGCATGTTGCCTAGTTATCCCTTTCCTCCTAAGCACTTTCCAAACAAGAGTCCAGAGATTAGAACATCAAGGGGATACACATACTCTTCTTCTTCCATTTGATATGTGCCAACATGTGTAAGGGTGTGTGTAAATGATAGTGACAACATTGTATATGTATCATATAAATGCAGTGGCAGAACTGGGATGACACATGAACTTGGGGCACTAATGTACAGTAGACGCACATGTGACATGACTGTAACTGACTGCTTTTGGACAGTGAACAGTAGGCATGGGACAAATATTCAGTGCTGCAGTAAAGTATATACAGTGATACGATTACTGCAGACATTTGAACACATCCTCACACATTTAAACCATTCTGCTCTCTGGCAGTTCAGCCTTTTGTCTGAGGTCAGTTCAAAGCTGTTGGAATAACTTGTCCTCAACATAAACCTTCCTGAAAATCTCACGACTTTGCTTGCAGTTACTTTTTGAGACATGTATGCTTATTATTATTATTATTATTATTTTATTGCATACTGCATTTGTGTTTCCAGAATATGTTTACTTTGTTCCATATTATTAATAATCACTGCATTATTAAATATAGAGCTGCTTTCTGGTGTATTCTATGCATTTCCTATTATTTATGCTAATATTTTTGCATTATATTCAAATAAATGAAAGTACTTGCATTCACATGGACATGAGAAAGCCGCCTCAGTAATGGGTACATTCCACTCATCCCCAAAAATCTTATCTACTTCTTCACTGTACTCCTCTTTTTCTTTTCCTCTGCTTTCTTCTCTCTGCAGTTTCTAGACATACACACACACACACACACACACACACACACACACGCACACACGCAGTGTCAAGCCAATTTTATTTATATAGCCCAATATCACAAATCTCAAATTTGCCTGAAGGGGCTTCACAATCTGTACAGCATACGACACCCTCTATCCTTCGACCTTTATATTTGGTTATGCAAAAACTGGGGATAAAACTGGAATAATCCCAAATGTTTGTCACTGTGTGTACTGATTAATATTTCGGGAAGCTAATAACATAGCTGTCATTGTTTCTTTCGGACACTAAGATCCCCTGTAACCCCTCTAATGTTTTTTCCTTCCCTCCTCTATCTCACATTTCTCTCCATCTTCATCGATGTCAATCCTGTCATAGTGTCTCTCGTCTGCTCTCAGCGCAGATTCAAGTGTCACTCAGCCTGCCTCTCTCCTCTCCCTCAGCCATTTGTCCATGCCTGCTGCCCTCCATCCTTTCTCTTTCTGTCTCTCCAGTCATCCGTGCCCTTCTCCCTCATTTTTCTCAATCTCTGCTCATCCCTCCATTCACCTCTTTTTCCCTGCTCACCAGCGCTGTCTGCCCACTTTTTGTCCTCGTTTTCTCCACCTGATAACAAGCAGGGTAGTGCAATGATACGCTTCACTGGCTCCCCTCCCTGCAGCAGACGGAAAATGTGAACGGTGAACAGAAATCAAGGAGACACACACACCTCCAACGCACACATACAGTACAGTTTATGTACATATATATGTTCACTACTGGAAAATGTTTGATTTATCCATTTTCACCATGGGTCATCAGCCTGGTGAGAGGCTACTCTCTATGGAGTAATGAATTTTAAAGCTGTCTTTTACCAGCTAGCTTCACTTTCAATAGGAGTGCTGAAGCAGCAAGACATGGATATGAATAATGCCATGATTCATGCCCAGAACATACATTTTTCTGCCTTTCCAGCTCTAGATCTCTGTGGAATGTTCTGCATATATCAAGTCTGCTTCGTTGTCCTTCTGGTACTGGTAAAAAAGTTATGTAGAAATATATTCTCTATGAAGATATAAGAGGAGTTTGGACTGATATGATGTGTGGAAGAAGCAAAAGAAAGTCTGTCTAAAGTCTGCCTGTTTGATGCTTGTTAATAATCTGAATTACATTAAATACATTATTGTTAATGGATAACATTAAAAGAAGGTGGGAGGAAAAACTTTAAAAACAACAAAACATGAGCCAGACGCCAGAGACTAATTTATTCTGAACAAACCACAGACTGGCACAAACTACGTAAAACGTTGGGGGTACCATGTGCAATGAATAGTGCCGTGAGAATTAACAGTAGGCTCAGTTCATCACAGTTCCAACTAAAAGATTGAATTCTGAATAGTCCCAACACACCACTCATTCAGTTACCTTGAAGTTGATATGCCCGGGGAGAAGAGATCAAAAGGTACTGCAGATGATTAATTAAAATCATATTAATCATAAGTTAGGCTTAATTTATGAGAAATTCTTCCGCCACAGACAAAAAGAATAACAGTGATGAAAACCAAAGGAAAAAAAAAGGTTAGAATATTACATGTGACAAATCATTAGGCAATGAAGTTTAACAGCCCAATATTGGTAGTTCATGAAACATGTAAGCAGTTTTACACTTGTTTGGGTGTTGCCATTTTGGGATTGCGCCCTAAAATGTTTTGCTGTACTGATAAATATAGACGACGGTTGTGTCGATGTTGACCAGTTACATTTTGAGCTGCTGAGTTTGATTGAGGCGGTTTCAACAGCCATGCATGTTTTAACCCTTGTGCTACCCTGTGGAAAAGACACTGGGTCAAAACAATGGGCCACTGGGTCAATATGAGCCGGCAAGGTAGAACAAGGGTTAAAGAAGTATTTGACTATGCTATAGGTCTGGTTGGGGCGTTTGGCAGGATGATGGCGTGAGGAGGGCAGGCTTTCAACTGCCCAGCAGGTTAATGCCCACATGACAGCAAACATCCACTTTGTTTAAGTGTTATTGAGCTGACTTGGAACTTTGACCTCCCTATAGCTGGCGAGCAATTAAGAAAATATCCCTACAGGGATCAAACCAATGTAATTGGGAAACAAATTTCACTAAAGCAAGCCTGGGATCTGGTCAAAGCACAACCACATTTAAGAAAATAAATGTATGTTTTTGTCCTACATTTCTATATTTATTCCTGACATGGAGGTCTGACTGCATGTTAATTGTGTATATTTTTGTAACAATATTAGAGACAAAGGAGGAAGTGATGGGCAGTGAGAGAACAGATTAATATAATCATGACAATAAGCATGAAAGCTACAGTGTGAGAAAGAGGTGCAAATGCAACTACGCATGGTTTAGTGACATGTCAAGAGACAGAGACTAAAAGCAAAGCAACTGAATATACATAAGTGTGCAAAATGAGCAGGCAGAGCAGGGAGAGAGTGAAGAAGAACAAACCAAAGAGAATGGGGGAGCAGCAGTGATAAGACGATGAAGAGAAAAGAAGAGTAGACTCCTCTGGGGTGTAATTAAGGCTCTGAATCCTGTTCGCAATTGACCACTAAAACTTTAGAGAAGGGAGAGATGTGCAAGTGAAGAAGAGAAGGGATAGAACACAAGGGAGGGGAGTCCCTTAGTGAGATACAAAGGAAAAAAGGTAAACATGCGAAAGAGAATGATGAACAAGTAAGGACATAAAAGTGACATGGGAATGTGTTTAAAAAAGTAAAAGCAGAGGAAATCACAGATAGAGCATGAGGGTTAAAGGAGGTGGGAAAACTGAATAATAACTGAGGGAGAGGGAGAATGAGAGAGAGTGTGGATTGGTTGGTTAATTTGCACTTATCCAATCAAAAATTCTGAATTTTTTTGTTGTACTTGTTACGGCTTGCCATCAAATAGCAGAAATAGGACCCAATCGCAGACCGGCTGGTGCAGATAGAATTTAATGAGGAAAAAAACAGCAGGAACAACAAAGACCATAAACCAAAAACAGGGAACCGTGCAAACAATGAACAACGACCCAACACAGAACAAGCGGTATAAATAGGCAAGGGGGCAAACGATGGAAACAGATACAGGTGAGCAACGAGACACAGGTGAGTGCAATCAAACAAGGGAACAAGACAACGGCAGGAAATCAACAGAACACGAACACCAGACCAAATATTTCAAAATAAAACAGGAAACAAAACCAGACATACACACCGTCCAGGAATCATGACAGTACTGCAGTTCTTCCTTGGGAAATCAACCACACTATAGATATTATACATCAATGTATGTCACAAGTGATACTGTCCACCATAACAAACCTACTGTGGACGTGACAGTGTCTTTTGTCTGACCAATTCATTTATCTGAGAGAAGCCTGACTTTTAGTTAACTAATATTTCCCCTGGTCAAGGACAGTCCTCGTAGAAAGAGTGAGAAAGACATACGTACAAGAGTGTGCTTCTGCTCGTGGCACTGGGCTGTCATGAGTCTCTGTGACAGCTGTAATCTCTGTCATTCTGTCTCAATCATTGTTATCATTTTCTTTTGTCCATCCTCGCCCATGACATTAAAACATTAACACAGCTTCATAAAACATTTCCATCGGAAATTGTAAACCTTATTTTGTTAGGAGATTAGCATACACTGGCTCAGAGTGTCAACATCAAGACGAGGACATATTTTGCTATAGGGAGCAGAAAGGCTGAGAGGAAGAAGGTTGAAAACGTTTGTGTCAGCGTTTGAAAAGACAGAGGCACCACGGAAAGAGCCGTTGGTAATGTGTTTATTGGTCGAGATTGTTTCTTATAAATATTTGGCTCCTGCATTTTACATTTTTTGATTGGTAAGTCTTTCATGTGGTGATAATAAAGCAGAAGCTTTGACCTTTTTTCCCCAGTGACTCTCAGCTTTACTTTACTTTCAGGAATGAGTTGCTTTCATCTATCCACAGGGATTAAGAGAATGATTTTATCTATTTTTTAAACAATGTGTTACACAGGATAAAAAATAAAAAAATAAAAGTATAGGTTACATAACAATTAATTAATTTGCGTAAACTGCACCACATTGGAAAATTAGGCTTAATCAAACTATATCAGTAATCTGATTTACAAAAGTCTTGGTTATGGGTTGACTCAATTGTTTCAAGAAATATTCAGCTGTGTGGCTTTTCACTTTATCAAAAAAAAAAAAAAATCATCACATCAAGCCTAGCTAAATGATTCTCTTAATTTATGGTGTTTTAATTCATGAGGGAGGCAGAAATGTCTTCCATCTATATCTAACTTGTGACGCAGAAACACTAAAACTGTTTAAAACTTTCAAACCAACTGGTTTCAAACTTAAGTCAACATGTGAAATTTGACAATGACATGCCTTTGAGACCGGCACGCCTTTGAAAGAAGTTCTCTTGGGATTTTCTGGCTCCCACAGGACAGAGAAGTAAAGCCTGCAGAACGTCTATGCTCCAACATGCAACACTGATCCCTATTAGGCTATATTTGACATGTGTAACACACACAACTGACAGGATAGGTCGAACAAACACTTTTAATTGTTTTATCTGACGTATGTATGGAGGAATGTACATTATAATACAGATTACTATAAGAAACCCCTATTAACTCAACATTCCAACTTTTATTCAGTGTCATCAAAGAAACACTGAACCTGAAATTGTGTGGAGCACTTTCACTCAAACCCATGAGACCATAACTGATGATGACAATTCAGCTCCAGTTCAGCAATATGAATTGAAGCATGAAGATGATTTGAAAAAGTCACTGTAATTGACGCTGACAGTTGTAGGATGACGTTGGCGTTGGGTGCTGTTTCCTTTCTGAAAGGAGGTTTGGTGCTGCGAGCGGCTGGCTGCATCGGCTCGCTGCTAATGCTGAGCTCCCTTGGGTGCTGTGGTGAGTCAGGTTCCCTGTCGCAATGCATTCGCTACAACACAGACATGCTCTGGGGAGTCCATGACTGATCCTTCTGCCCTGCAGTGCGCTGTTTGTGTATTGTGTGTGTGTGCGCACGCACGTGTGTGACTGTGTGTCTTGGGGTGGGCAAGAGTGTACACATGGCATGTGTCCTGCGAAAATACTTTAGAGCTCCTTCTTGATGTCAAATACCTTGACCCAGTAGGCACATGGCAAACACTCATCCTAAGTGTAAGTTAATGTGTGTCTTTGGACAAACAGAGTGAATGTGACAGTTTGATTTTGCTTGCAGTTTGTAAAGTTGCAATATGTTAAATGCCCCTTACCTGTGCATGCACATGTACTACTACTATCAAGTGCTATTTGATACATGTGGGTTAAAAGCAGTGTGCTGGTGTTTGCTGTGTTTTTATGTCCCTAAATTGACGGAGCACATTGCTCTCCGACTGCCAAGGCCATCGCACAGTGGTTGATGGATTGCAGTATCCGAAAAAGATTGCTTGTCCAGTAAAACTAATAATAATAATGTATCAAAAATGTGTGGTGAGCACCATATACTGACTAAAGTTAACAGATTGGGATTGAATGTGTGTCCCCACAAATGCACCAAAACAAGGATTTGTTTATTCTGGACACACACACACACACACACACACACACACAATTTTGCAACGACATGATGTAATCTCCATATTATATGATATATGATATCTGTGCTCACCACACATTCTGCTCACCATCAGTCTTCATATACCTCTTAGCATGTGTCTGCCCTCTACTGTAACAAGCCATATAGGTTAAATGAAAACTCCACACAGAGCCGCCCTCGTTCTGCCTCCCCACCTTTTTTCTCACTCATGGCCCCCTTAATTTACAACCCTCAGTCTATTCCCAATTCAATTCTTATTTCCCCTTTATGGTGCTGGCTGATCTTACTGCTGTATCTTGCAGTAGTCAATCTACATGTGTTAAAGAGGCAAAATTATACCAAATGTAACATGTTTATTTGTACTAATACAACACCATAGAACTCATACTTGTGCACATTCTTTGGGGAAATACATATATTTTACCTTACGGAAAAATGTCTGTGTTAGTGGAGATCTTTACTATCAAGAAAATGAGGCCATTATTCAGACTCAAAAGCTGACATCACTGCAGAAGCTTAAGCAAATGCATTGCTCTCTGACAGGAGTTCATTCATTTTACATGGCAGATATACACAACTGGATTGTCCATGCAGTTGTTGAATGTAATCTACAGTACTTTTAATGATGCATGGCTATGCTCCAATGGATATTGTTTTAACTCATCAGCATTGTTTTTGCTTTGAAAGTAGTACCTTAGAACTTCATTGTTTAAGTTTTTGAATTAGCTAATTAGCTAACAGTCTTTTCATTCTGATGTACACTGAATGACTTTAGATGAGTCTGTTTCATCCTTGAATGTTGTTTTCGTGCTTACTCTTATTGATTGCAGGATTGCATACAGCTACTTTTTACAAAGTGTAGCTTCTTACTGTCACTTTAGTTGGAAAAAGGATCTCATATTCCAGTCTGACATTCTTATGTTCATTCCATACTACCTTGTACCTGTCATACTGGTGACAGTTTAGGTCCCAGGAGTCTGTTGTCAGCTCTTGCTGTCATATGTAATATAACACTAGCAACAAGCATCTGGTCCTGTCCAACAGTCAGATATACTGCACTATATTAAAAATCTCACCTGGTGGATGACTTTCATGTGAAAATAAAGCAGCTATAATCAGTATTTTTGTAATAACAGCTCAAGTAACTTTGTTTCAAGGGATTTTCACTATATGCAACTGTACTTTTGTGACCATGAGAAGAGATTAAGACACCAACATTCTCATATAATCCGTCAATGCTCTCCAACCTCTACCTTCTTTTTATGCCTGTAGAGAAACCACTGAAGTGGAGAATTGTCTCTCAAGAAATGCTTATCTTAAGAAAAGTGAAGCAGTATAGGGGTGAAGGGGATAAGAGGGAGGAAGAAATTACAGAGGAGTTATCATTCAACAGTTAGGTAACCTCCATGTCCCTTTCTTGTTTCCTCTATCCCCACAAATCCCATCTTACATTTCTTATTCTTTATCTCAGTGTTGTATCCCTCCTCCTTAAACCAGCTTATTGACATACACCCGTGGAGGCAGTACTAAGTGGTAAAAAAGGAAAGGACAATCACTATGCATAGACTAGTCATAGTCATAGTCATTTTTAGTTTTTTAACAAATCGTAACGTAACATATCTCAATGATTTTAAACTTATAGCTACAAACTGTCTGTGTCAGCACCTGTTAATAGGTATGCACATCATAATCCCCCTACAGCTCTTGATACTGGGAAGACGGATCACAATTTGTCAACTTTTCATTATACAGATTATGACATTAAGAAATGTATTTTTTCTTATGAAAGAAAAGGTAACAATAATGAAAAAATAAGCATAATCTCAGTAAAATGGGATTTAGTAATTTATGAACAACCATTTTATCACACTATTGCCTTAAGCTGCCTTAAGCTGCTTAGTCCTATCAACTGGGGTATTGATGTGTATGTAAATGTTCAACAGTAGGTGTCTTTACCCTATTTTGTGTTTTGCTGAATGGGTGATGAAGATGTATACTGAAGTGTACTGATTCTCGCAGACTTTGATATGATTTGTTTCCATCAGTCTTTTCAGGTGATGACGACGTGCATGTGTGTTGGTTGCTTTACTTCTGCTTTATTGCTCCAAAATGAAATATAAACTCTGCTGAACACTTCTAACTCAGTCCTAGACCTCACTTTTGTTGTGTCTTGAGGCCAACATAAACATTTACTTGGTCAAAATCACATGATGTGTAAAATGATTCAATAGCACAGATAATCTGTGGTTTAGGTGTGCATTACTGTGTTTGGATGACATGGCATAACTGTGCACAAACTGAGTTCTTTCAATGCTTATAATCTGCATCTTTCAAACGTCATCCACAGTTTTTCATCTAGGTGGTGTGAAACATGGAGACAGCTAGAGAATGAGAGAACCTTATATTTGTGGGTGCGTGCGTACACTCACTGGTGCACACGTGCCTCCATCTAATTACAGTGCAAGGGAGTTGAAACCTTTACAATGCCCCTTCAACAGCGTAAATTATCATAATCATGTTTTTCTGAGTAGTCTGACTTTTTTCTCCCCCCCCAATCTGCCCCTTCTTTTATCCTCTTGCTCACTCCCCTTCCCTCTCTTCCTCTATTGGTGTTTTTGCAGCAGAGAGGTAATTACAGTCTGCACACACACACACACACACACACACACACACACACACACACACACACACACACACACACGCACACACACATTGGAGGCCTTGCATGAAGAAATAGAGCACATTAAATATTTATGTGGGCACTCTGAGAGGTTATTCCTCCCTGAAATTTTAATGTCTCCTCCCTGGTAGAACCTTGAGAACATATATACATACAGCCTTAGGCCAGAATTGGGTGATTGTTGCTTTACAAATGTAGAAAGATTTATCATTTAATCTGCTGGGCAAGTATGTCACCATAACCATAGTTGGCAGTGATGAGTAATCTTTGCAAAAACAATTAAAAAAAACACTGAGGGTCTCACAGCCAAATTGGTTTCAAATTATATTGGTGACTTGAAGCAATACTCATTACCAAATCTATTAATGTGCTATTTTATGAATGAAAGTCATTCGTTGCTAAACGTAATGAAGATCACCTATTTAATTCAATACAATTGTATGAATGCAACTCTACCTTGGTTGGCTTTTTTCTGATTGATCTTAATTTATAGTTAAACTGTGTTTAAACAAAAGAAAACAAAAAAGGATTTAATTAAAAACTGCTATTTTTGTGTTATTTTATGGCTGTGGGACATGAACACCTTCATGTCCCACTAAGAGGACAACAAGGTCTGCGGCCATGACAGCCTGTCAGCTGGGGTCTATAGCGTGATGAGCTCTAAGTGGAGCTTGACAAGCCTTGCGGTGGGCTGATAGTGTACAGCCTTCAGGGAAGGTCAGTTCTCCTGGCAGGGGGAGAGACGTAAAGGTTAGTCATGATGCAACAGGGAACAGTAGGATCAGTAAAGAGGTTTTATCAGCTCAAGTGATGCAAATGTAGATGCATAATTACATACAATTTGTATAATGAGTACTTTCTTCAATAATCATTAATAATCGTTAATAATCGTTGATATTGACTTGACTAAAACAAAACAAAAGGATTGTAATTTGACTGCAATTAATTTTTACCATTTGTGTATCACCTCAAGTCTTTTTAAAAATGTAAATCTCCCATAAATTCCCATAAATATAAAGTAAACTTTATATTGATGTAGACTTCCCACCAACTTCATTTTTTTATGGCTGCAGTAGGAATTATCCCAGGTTGTTTTTACAATGTGTAAATAGCTGCAGTGCTTTGCTTAATTTAATGTTCCGGTGTTGTGCAAAATGTACTACAGCCTGTTTTTTTTATATAGAGTGGGTTGGGAAAAAAATCCAGCAGACTGTGGAGCCAAAGACAGAGGTAGAGGAAAATGATTGTTCTCAAATGTATCTGTGTAGACATGGCCTGTTAGAGCTGCACGGTTCAGCCAAGAAGGCACAATATGGGAATTTGAAATGCATAATACCCCAATACCACACTAGCTACAAAGACATTAAAATCTCAATTCATAACACGTCATAAAATGTATCTTTCAGCACAGCCACTATATACTGTAACTGTACAGATCCTTGGTCTGTTGTGTGTATTTGTATTCCATAGTAGCATAAAATGACTAAAGATGCTTAGAGAACTGAAATCAACAGTCCACAGCCAATTTCTCCCAGCACATCACATGTCCATTATCAGACTCAGTCATTCTGGAGAGATTTGGGTCCCAATTTGTGTCCTGTGGCTACATACAATAAACTGTTGATATCTCACACATCAATATACATGAAATAGTGTACTTATACAGACAAAGTGGACATAAATTTCATAAAATATAAACAGACCTACTTCAAATAATCACATATGCACAGACTTAAACAAGCATAAAACACATACACACACACACGCACACATGACAACACGAAACAATGTAATTGATCAACTGCAGCTTTTAGCTGAAGGCTGATGCACAGAACGATTACCCATGTGGGATAAATGGTATAGAGGGCACAGCACCAAATTAGCTCAGAGGATGTGGCAGCACTGGGCTGTTGTGAGTGTATTAGTTCGCTTACTGTTATTGTGCATATTAAAAAAAATGCATGAAAGAAAATGTTGAAAAAAAGTGTAAGGTATAAAGAAAAAATGTTTAGTAGAGTCTGTGAAAGGAAGGAAAATATTTGGGAACAGATTTTAATGCAAATTACCATTCGAATTTACATGCAAAAATGTTTCAGTGAAGCAAGACATGAGGAAATCATCTTTTTCTCTGTTTGAATGGTTTGCCATTACACAGTAGACTAGTTCAAACAGAGTCTTTAAAGAGAGATTTGAATGCCCAATTACACACATATTACCGTGTAATACAGAGCTTATTAAACTAAATGCTAGCTGCTTCTTGTATTTGCATTCAAATTATTTATGTAAATTGTCACCTTTCATGGTATCTACCTGTGCAAACAGTTTGGGTTTTATTTTCCTGGGTTTTATCCATCTGTTTGGTTTCTGCCTCCACCCCAGTACAGTCCTGGACAGAGATATCTGTCAACAGATTTTTTTTTCGGTAGAAAGTACTAAATTTCTAAATAAATGTGTCCACGATGTTCCAGGGCAGATGCCAAAGTCTAATATGTGTAGATTTTGTTGTTGCTCATTTTTGATGTGACCTACATGAATCATCCATCACATGGTTCAGGTTTAACAATGCCTGGTCCATGTCTGTTTCATTGGAGCCATCATTTGTGTTTGTTTATGTATGTCTGTGTGAATCAAATACAGCATAGCATTTGATGTTTAGACCAATAAGAATTACAGGTTAGAAGAAAATAAAATATGGAAAAGATGTTGAAGTAAATTACCTTTATATATCATAGATTAGTTAGCATGTTAATATATATTTTTGAACTTTTGTTTTCCAACATTCTTTTTTTGTTTGAATGAGGTTGATTTTTCAAAGCTTTTATACGGCAAATAAAGGCATCAACCAATCATGTTGTAATTGAAGGACGTCACATCCCAACTCCACAGCACATAGGCAGTGGACCTATTGAATGTTTGTGTTTCTCATATATGACATAAGGACACAAAAATGATGAAGACAATGAACTCAAGAACAACTTGTGGAGTAGCATCGATGGATGCAAGAGAGTGAGTAGCTGATGTAGTTTACTTTTGAATGTAGTGGAGTTGGTAGCAAGGCAACAGTGTCATAGCAAGTTTGGCTCATCGTGTTAATCAAATACAGGAGGCAGTCTGTCTATCTTTTTACCTACAGGGAACTGCACATAGACTACCCAAAGAAACAAGTCACTGGAGCATACTGTCATCTATATATTTTCTAAAGAATCAGCTGGCGCAAATCTAATCTAATCTATCTATCTATCTATCTATCTATCTATCTATCTATCTATCTATCTATCTATCTATCTATCTATCTATCTATCTATCTATCTATCTATCTATCTA
>JAVQJL010089690.1:0-11350 GCA_036024295.1 Nannoperca obscura | reverse complement strand
CAGGACTTCACATGCACAGCCAACACTTGCAATGCCATGCTAGATTTGCAGACTCTACAAGTTGCCTTAGGCATCTTTTGAAATTCTTGGGCGTCTGGAGGAAGAGGGGATGCATCTAATTCATCCTGGAGTGGAAGAATGTAGATAGTGTTCTTTCCTCCTCCGGTCACAGTTTTCAAAAAGTGGGCATTGTAACCTTCAGCTTCTGGGGGGATAACAGAAAGTTTGCGTTGTCCCGATCCACCTGAAACAAGCAATAAGTGAATAAATAAAGAATAAAAACATACATTCGTGATTAGCTTTTTATATTTACAATACCAAGGGCTTTATACAGCAGCCAGCCTCCTGATAATAGCTCAAGTTTTGGGTAATGACTGGTCAAGAGTCGTGAAATCTGTAAAAAACACAAACAAAAAAAACACCAAATATTAAGGATAGATTGTACATATCCAATTTGCTAAGTAAGTTTTGTGCACAAACAAACCAGTTAATAAATCCAGGTTGACTAAATTTACCTCAAAGTGGTCTGCAGACTCAGGCAGTGTGACGGTGCGTCTTCCCATCCCAGCAAGGAGAAGTGTTAAGTCACTGCTTGCTGTTGGTGTCCTTTCTGTGTTTTCATTCAACATATAGAACTGCAAGGTTACAGTCTTCCCACTGTTGGTGACTACCCTACAGGGAGAGAGAAATCTTTTTCTTCCCCTTGCAGGGGCTGTTGAAAAGAAACCTGGAAATGACCTGTGGATTTACATAAAAATAATATTCATTAGGCCAAATCTTAATTTTAAGTGATGTATGATACATATTACACTGGTTCTCTTGACCTTAAAATGCACAAAGGAGGTGCATGAAAGAAAGGACGAAACTACTCCCATCATTTTTAAATATGTACAGAACCTGGCCATTTCATGTTGAATTACAGACTGTCGGGTCTGCTGCTGAGGGGCCGACTGCTGTTGAGAGGCCGTCTGCTGTTGAGGGGCCGACTGCTGTTGAGGGGCCGTCTGCTGCTGACTGCTGACATTAAATTCCTTGCCACTTCCTGGATAGAGCTTCTCTGTAGGTGTAGGATTGTTCCTCATTTATTATTTGCCTTAGTGTCTTTTATTTAGCTACACTGATTAAACTTAAACAGGATATGCGCTACATCCATGGATGAAATGCATCTCTTACACAGACGCATAAATTATGACATGCAGCAAAAATAATCTGTGGGTATCTACCTTTAAGCACAGTTATATGCTGGTAAAATAGCAGTGCCATACCATTGAGAATCGGGATATGACACAAACTATTCAAATGTACACCATCTGTAACGTCTATGCCGGTAGTAAGGGGTATCAGTTGAAAACAGCAGCGTTTTTAGATGGGACATCAATCAGCACTGGCATATGACATTGGCTATCAGCAGTGGCGGGGCGTGCATTTCACACCTAAGCCTTCAGTGATGTCCTACTTAGTACGACTTCAATAAATACCTCTTATAATACCATCATCTATGACACCACATGGCCATGGCTGGAGAAATAGTACAGAAACACACTTACGCACTACTGGGCATTGCATCACCTCAATTGTGTACAAAACGGGCTATTTTCCAGCGCATTTAAAAATCAATAAACTCGCATCAGCAATTAAAACATATCTCTAGGTGGTACTGTCAAAAGTAAAAAATAGAAGGGTATTTAAAATGATCTGTCCAAAAAGTTTTAACAAGTTCACACAGAATACAGCCAAGCTTTAACAAGATTGTACACTAAACTGTAAACTCGCAGTTTAACATCAGAAAGACACCAACAAGACGGCAACATCTTGGCGACAGCCAGCGGCACAATGAAACACTTTGAGTACAACCACACAGCTGCGCCAGCGTGTGATTGGACCAATCACAGGACACGTACAACGTTCAACGTGAGGCCTTCTAGAAGGCCTGCTGACAACAACTCGTGATCTGATTGGCTGTCGCAACTGTCTATCAACTGTATGTACCCGTTCACTTACATTGCACAGACGCCAGCATTGTTGATTCTGAAGGCTTCAGGCAGATTTCATACAGCCTGGCAACACAAGCTAGCTGAATTCTGATTGGATAAAAACTCTAACCTAAAAACAACAAGAACTTGACGAGAATATGAAAAATATTTTTATATATTTAGGGAAAGTAAATTCTAAATTAAATTAACTTTTATCAAATTATGATCATGATTTATGTTAGGCCAGCAGAGAAGGCCTTGCTGGCCTTGAAGGCCCACCACTGAGAGGTAACTGTCGGATGTTTCATGAGAACCAACCCTTTTTTCTTACATTTTGGTGCTGTCTTTATATTTTGGTCAATGTCACCTCTGAGAGTAAATATCAAAGTGGTATATATCATTGGAAAATAGACAATCTTATCTGTCAGTATTTATTGCCATCATAGAGATGCACATTTCCACTTAACTGAGCCGAGCTGATAATCTTACTCTTCTCACCCAGTTTAAGGCTCATAACGGTTCCAAGTTATGTAATGTTTTGTTGAACCTGTCTAGCATAGCATCGATGCTATGCTTGGTTGCACCATTTGTTTAATATTTTAGTTGTAGTGGCAGATACGTACTTAAAGTGTTACTTGACGAATTAGTGTATTTATCCACCCAGTACTTCCATGCAGTGTCGCAGACTACAGTGCAAGTTGCCAGATATGGTCAGTGAGCACAGGTTTTGGTTTTATCAAACCTGACAACCTTGATATGAAGAAAAAACTTCAGGAACCTTTCACTTGAAATAGTTCCAGCATGTGACTTCCCCTATAACAAGTTGCCCTTGTTCTATTTCATTTGCGTACAACATTTGAGATACTTGAGAATATGATAATTAGTGAGCCGTTAAGGTGTTGGTGAATGTAGTTTTGAAGCCAGATTATTTACCCTGCTTCCTGTTTGTGCTAAACTGGACTCATTTGGGTGAACCAACCTTTTCAAATCTATTAACAAACATAAAATCAAGGAGCAACACAGTGTGAAAGTCGGAGCTGCCCTCCCTCTTCCTTCAGCATGGAAATATGATTGTACTGTAATATTCCTGCTGGTTATCTGACCATGCTGCCTTTGATTGCACCTAAATTACTGTCCTGTGTGATAAATGCAAGACCCTGGTTGTAATGGCTGCCTATCACTGTTTATTGGTGGGCTCTATGGTGACAGTTGACACACATGCTACTATCTCTTTCTCTTACACTCACACATAAACACATACAGATAGATTTGTGCTAATGCAGACACACACTGCTGCAGACAGCGGCAGTGCATTAGCAGCGGTAGTTATTAGCATATAAATGTGTTCCTGTGTGGTGGTTGTGTGTGGAGAATGTGGGCAAACTCCTGCAGACTTAATATGCATGCCAGGCAGACTGATGATGATAGTGTTCTTTGTAAATGTTGTGCCAGTTTCAGATCGATCATTGAGATACACACCAGCTCGTTTCTCTCTCTCTCTCTCTCTTTGAAATTAATTAAACGTAAACCACTGGCCATCTGCTGCAACTTAAGGCAACTGACCTCCTGACCTGGAGACTTGGCACGCCACTGCAACCCTTATATGCGTGTTATGCTTCTACACACACATTTGTGTTACTACCCCTGTGAGGTCCATCCATTGTTTACATTGTCTAACCCACATTAAAGTGATGCTGCCAGGGATTTTCTTGTTTTTCACATAATATATGAAATATATGTTTGTCCACATTTCTGTCATCAGTCACCAGCCATGCACAGTTTGATAAACTGAGCACATGGCAAGCAAGACTTTAGAAATATGCATCTGTTTAAGTAAAGTTATGCAGTATTCACTTGTCATACCCACTAAACAACTCATAAATAGCGTCCAAAAATTTGCATGAAAATACTAGAATATTCCATATGTTGCATTTAATAGACTGAAAATGAGAAAGTCACAGCATTTTAGCCACTGTACCATTCCTTTTTGATTGTCAAAAACAAGTTATATCTCAAAATCCATCCACTGGCCTATAGTTTATCCTTATGATGTATTAACAATTAAATAGGACTCATTCACACGCTGCCATGAATGGTTTATTGTCATGTCAAGTACATACAGTATTGATTCATATAGCCCAATATCACAAATTACACATTTGCCTCAAGGAGTTTTGCAATCTCTTTAGCAGTCTAGAGTGTGCAGCATTATGGACGTACAATATGATATAGTGATTGCTACTTTTCTGTCACTGATTATTAATCTGCACTTTCAAGTATTATATTATCTAAAAACTAAGTAGGTCACCCTGTCCTTATGTACTTAAGGTCAGTGATCTATATTGTGACACCACCCTGCACACATATTACCAAACTGAAGACACAGTTTTTAATCCATATGCTCAGTTGAGCAACAAAAATAATTTTTCCTTTTTTTTTTATCAAATAAACATTTTCAAATGTTAAGAGGAATATGTTAAATAGTATGCAAAATATTACATGCTAAATGTTAGCTTGATGCTTTTCATATGCCTGTTGTCGTGCTAATAAAGCTGAGTGCTGAACAGATGACAAATCCTTTGACGTTAGTTAGCAACATGAAGTTTCAGGCAGCAGCTTCAGGCCAAACTTTACTTTCATTACCACACTGATGTAAGGCAATACGATCAGAAACAGCACCCAGCAATGTTTTTTTTCTTGTTGTATGTTTGTGTGTTTGTAGTGTCAAACACTAGTGTTTACATGGACCCTTTTAATCCACTAATAATCTGATTAAGACCTAAATCAGAAACAAATGTATGTCCACATCAGAATAAGCAGAACCCTTATAAAAGATAGGGCTGGTAAAAACTTGGAAAATAAAATCAAAAAATGAAAATGTGTCATGCAAATGCTCTTTCTGAATAAGTGCACTGAGCACGCTTAACCAATAACATTCAATCAAAGAAGACCCACCCCTCTGTCTCTCTCTCTCTCTCTCTCTCTCTCTCGTCCACTGTTGTGACTGCAGCGTGTCTCAGGAAATGGTTTCAGAGATCAACAGAGCTCCTAGCTTCTGATCAATACCAGCAGCAGCAGGAGCAGCAGTATACTGTAATCAAACTGTTGCTTCACCAGTTTTTTTTTGCCAAAGTCTGCTTTTGGGTTAGAGCTTGAATGTTATAGTAAATGTGCTTTTCTAATTACTGGTTGAGGAGAAGGAGCTGATCCAGATTCACTACATATTCAACCCCTGGACTGGATTGAGTTTGAGGTCTTCCCTTTTAGGTGTCAACCATTATTCTTTAAACGTTTACACCAGGACTGATCAAAAGAGGTGATGACCAAACATCCACACAGGAATACACACAAACACACCCACGCAGTTCTATGTTACATGGTGGACACAGAGCACATATAGCAGCTGTCACACACAGACACACACACACACATAAATGTTCCCTAGCACATGACAGCTTGCCGGGGTGACAAGATGAACTAAAGGTCAAGTTAGAGTACACACAGTACACAGTCTGCAGCCTCTATCTGTCCATATGTGTCACTGAGAGTGGACTCATTACACACATTCACATTAATCACAGAAAAGGATCTGACCTATAAGAGGGAGAAAAAAACAACAACTGGTCAACATGACTTACAGTACAGAACAGAGCACACGTTGGGCCAGAATGAACTGAAATATATCTTATTAAAATGACATACAAATATCTTGTTATATAAATGTCATCTTCTTAATGTAGCATATCTGGTAATGTGATTAGAATAAGGTAGGTAGCCTGCTGACTTGTTGCTGCACTAAAGTGTGATTAGTGCTGCAAAATAGGAGAAACAGTTGCATCGAGACATTGAAATAACACTCTATTACTACTATACTTATACTACTGCACTATAATACTAAATTCAAGGTTTGAGCATTCCCTGTTTGGCCTCATTGAAATAAAAGTCATGATCCTCTGTTTGTGTTATTGTGCAACATCTAAAAAGAAACAATGAATAAGAAGACATACTAGAAGCAATTTTACTTTGGTGAAGTTAAAGTGGTGAATGTTGCTACATTATGTGGTGGTTAATGTGAGCGATGTAACAGCTGTTTCTGTTATATTATAGTATATAGTATATATATTATAGTAGAATTGTATTGTAGTTTGAATGTATTGTATTTGATAATATACAAAGATAATCTGTTCTTGGATTTAATGCTCTTTTTGATTCTGCCATTGGCAGTGATGTACTTACTTATAGCACTCATCATTCATCACCAGCCCTTACAAGTTTGATGAGACTTCTTGTTGGTTCTATGCACTTTATGTAAAGCTTTTATTTGGAAGTCGCTTTGGATAAAAGTGTCTGCTAAATGCCTAAATGTAATGTAATGTTTCTGGTTAAGTGTCCTCCCCACACAACTCATTGCAAAGCACTGCAATACCTTCAAACTAATTATTTAATTTACTATTATATTTTTTTTGTAAGTTTTGGGCGAGTTTCATTTAGTTTTGTTGGGTTTGAAGCATGTTTTGTGATCTGCAAGGTAAAATGTGTGTTTTTTGACTGGGAGATTTGGTGGCTTTAAGGTGAGCGATATAACTGTTTCTAGTTTGGGGGAGGTGTGGCCAAAGTGCTGATTTGTTTTGGTCTGAGATGCTGGTGCCAGTGTGACATCTTGTTGCAGCAAATATCTATATGGAATATACAGTACCATTCAAAAGTTTGGACAACTTTTTCCATTCAAGTGAATGGGAAAGTGTGTTAGGGTTGAAACTTCATCTCGACATTTGTGACCAATGCTGTGACTGGTTTGGGTACAGGTTCAACAGAGTAGCCTTGATAATATTTCTCGATTTAGCTTTAAAAGTATGCTGGTGGCTTACTATACAGAATCACAGAAAAGTTGACAAACTTAACATCTCAAGTCCTCAACTCCAAACTCCTGATTTCCATGTCGTACTTTCTGAGTTTGCTGTATGGAAGTCCTATTATTACCACGGCACACTCTGGCAGGCATAAACACAGGCCCATAATGTAGATAATTACCTGTACAAGCCAAACATAATGTTGAAATAATAAAGAAGTGCTTTATCTCTCTCAAGGCAGCGCTGGCGCTATCTGCTGTATGAATTTGTCTGACATGCCGCACCCTGAGAAAAGCACGTCGCAAGATAATAACGCAAAATTCAAAAGATTTCCTCTACCTGATTAGTTCAAAGCTGCGTCACATATTTCAGCAGGTGATAGGTTTCTCTACTCTTTCTCTTTCTGTGGAACAGGGCGACAGGCTTGGATGAATAAAACAGTGAATCAGACCCTGTTTGTCTTTTGTTGAAATGAAAGGCTCACAGAACAAGGGTTCTCTACTTTATTATTTCCACAGTGGAGAGACAGAGTGTCTTCATGTTGTGGCGGAACAATGGAAGCTTTTCATGTGATGTGCGGTAGAGGAGCTGCTTTTCATGCTTCCCCATGTAACGAGGCTGCATTTACCTTGCAAATAGGTTACGGCGGCTTTCTTGTCCTTTAGGTCTTCTGCTTTCAATTCACCAACACATCTAAAGACTTTCTCTGTGCGCGTGTGTGTCTCTCTGTGTGTGTGCCCCTGGCTAAATCTATTCTATCTGTGTTAGTGGGTGCATATGTGAGTGTGTGTGTATGTGTGTGTGCTGAGCCTCTTTCTAGCTGCCAGAACACTTGGCCTCATTCTCAAAGCAAGCCACCATATGTTGATTGGTCTTGGGAAAGCAGGGAGAGAAAGGCTTCAGCTCGGAGTCAAGAAAATAAAAAAATAACAGTGAAAATCGGATAATTGCTCGGCCGTTTGTGCATTAATTTTCCTTTCAGTGACAATAAGTTGACCCAGCTGAAACCCGCACAAGTCATTTTGCCAGCGTCGTGCAGAAATAAACTTTGCATCTGACAGGGAGATAGATGCCTTCAGCTTGGATTCACACTGAGATAAAGAAAGGGGGGGTTAGTGTTTAGCATTTAGTGGGCTTCATATTATCATGTTCAGAAATATGTGCCTCTTTGTGTGTCTATGTACCGCACAAGATGGCTATGAAGTAATGATGCATCTCTGTGGGCCCCAGGAGAGACTCCACAAGTGTGTGATATGTTGTGGTCCACAAAAGACGCTCAGCAGGACAAACACACTGATGATCAGACGGCACAGACTCAGGCTTCTGTTTGCACTTCTTGAGTTGTTTTCCATTCTCCACCTATAGCTTTTATTCTACTGTCCCCTTGTTTTTTGTTTTGCTCTTTTGCAGTTAAGTACTTGGAAATGATTTCTAAATGGCTAATGCATCATATGCTTCATTAGGGGTTTGAATTGTTTATATCTAAACAGGTAGAGTGTATATCCTTATTGTCGAGGTTCTAAGTTCATTATCTTGACCTTGGAAATAGCATCATAATAGCACATCATCTCATATGATCAAAAGCTCCACACAGCTAATAAATGGACCTGGAGTTGAGATTGTGTACTCAAAACCTGTTTCGAAGGTCAAGTATGATCTTCGGGTTTTAAGCCTATAATAGCATATTATACTGTATTGCAGGACTTCTCAAAGTCCGGATGCAGCATGCATAATAATAATACTACTACTAATAATAATACATTTTATTTATATAGCCTCTTTCACGGTACTCAGAGACACTTTACGTAGGTTTAAATAATAATAGATAAAACAAAACATAAGACATTAAATAACATCTGACAGGCAGAAAGGTCATATGTTAAAGGCAGTTCTGAAAAGGTCAAAGACATGTGAAAACATACGAAGATATGTTTGGGGAGAGAGATCCAGAGGGAGAGGGCAGCTATTGAGAAGGCTCTGTCACCACAGGTCTGGTGCTTGGTTCAGAGTGCTGGAGACAGGAGGAGACAAGAGGTTGGCATCAGAGGAGGCTGTGTGAAGGAGTGTGGTGGTGGAGCAGGGCAGCGAGGTAGGAGGGGGCCTGGTTATGGTGGAGTGTGGTGGTGGAGCAGGGCAGTGAGGTAGGAGGGGGCCTGGTTATGGAGGAGTGTGGTGGTGGAGGACAGGAAGTGTAACCTTTTCTATTTTGAAACATTGATCAATACATTTTTAGTGACGTTGAACATACAGTGTAGCTGGAGATCATTCACAGCGATCATCCAGATGAATGTGGTTTTAATGTGGCTTATTTCCCTATCGTTGACATCGGTGTCATGGCAACGTTAACTGCTGGAAAGAGTGCTGTGTTGTTGCTGCTGAGTTCACGCTGTAACGTCACACCGCTATCAGCTCTTAAATCATGTAGAGAATGTGTCTGGTTTTCTCTAGCACACGATTTGTACAGCTGGTGTAAATGAGTCAGAAATAAGTATGGACTAACTGTCTGAGCTGTCTGCCTCATTTTCAGTATTCTTTTCTGCCTCGGTTTCATTCTGACCGAATCAAGAGATTTGACGTTAATTGCAACAACGAGGAGCCTACCTGTTAATGGGAGTTTTTCACAACAACTTTAATTGAAAATTTACAAAGAAAAGAAAAGTTGACCAAGAAAACCTAAACCCAAGGAGTGCACATTTTGCCCCAATCCAGCACAAAGCCCATGTGTTTGATTTGCACAGGATAGGTCACAGTCAGGATTGTGCAGAGTGATAATTATGGTGGTAATATAAAATGTCACTATGACGCACAGCCATTTCGAACAGCAGTATCCACAGAACAGCAGCTGATTCCAGGCAAACATGCCATTTCTCCCACTAGGCTCAAATGTATTTGTTAAACTTGAACGTATATTGCTTAAAAGTTATAAGTGACTTCATGTTAAATGTTTTGTTATTACCAATTGCTCCACACCTCTGACCTTGAATAAAAAGCAGATGCGGACCTTTGAGTAATATGTTTGAGATCCCCTGCTGTATTGTATACTGTGCTTATTTAATTTAAATAGTTAATCACTTCTAAAACTGATAATATTGCTCTTTATGTGTGGTCCTTGATGAGTTGTGTACTTATCAGAAATCTTTTGTAATAACCAAAGGTTGTGGGAGTGCATTACCCTATATCAACAACAGCCTCTTACAACTAATCAAAAACAGTATGTCGTGTGTATTGGTTGACTTGGTATGTCATGCTTGGTCTTGAAAACAGCAGTTGACAAAACAATCTGAACTCATGGTCCAGCTACTTGAGGCACACTTGAGTTAGCCCACTTATTGGCTGATCATATGTGTGTGGCTTTAAACTAGCAGCTGTGATGATTGAATGAGTACACTGATGAGGATGCTGCTTCATAGAAGTGCAGTTTTCTGAATAATACATAGCATCATTCTAATCACATTGCAACATATGTATAATTGGCTACATTTGGTAAGGAGATAACGCATTGGTTGTAAAAACTGAAATTGTTAAAAATGTTTGTTGAGAAGCTGAGATATGTGTTGAAGTTCTGTACTGAATACACAAACAACATCTTTGGAAAGAAAAATACATTCAACTTCAAGTTCAAGTGTTTATTTAAGTTCTCTGAAATGCTTAGTCTTGCAGTTGCATTAACTGGACAATTCAACAGGATGTAGATGATAAAGACAAACGAGTGGGGACGTACAGTAATATACAGTGGACACATAAAGGCAGTACACTGTTGTACTGTGTATATATATATCAAACAGTTAAGTAAATAATAAAGTGTGGTAAACAGGCAACATGAATAGACAGAGCAGCAGACCTTGCTGATCATTGGTGGAGTGCACTGGTACTGAAGAGCAGATAGTACACTGATATGACGGCATATCGCTGCCAAAAAGCAGTGCGCAAATTAGATTCTCGCGCGTATGTTATTTTTGCGAGCGCTTAAACAGCACTCGCGAGCAGAATATTACTGCTCGCGCGAGCAATATTGCAGGTCGCGAGGAGAAAACTAAGCTTTTCTCGCGCGCAGCATCTGAAGTCGCGCACGAGCACCATCACTGCTCTCCTGCTCGCGAACCTTTCACCTGCTCGCTCGCGAGCAGTTTTTCTTTTTGTCAGTACGTGGGCGGAGCCAGGCAGCCATTGTTTACCTACATATGATTGGTCACAGCCTTTTACGATGGGACTGAGGATATATCTGAGGATATTACTAGTGGTTTGGCCTGGATGTGATTTGACTTCTCTAAAATATATTTTATATAAAACACACATTTACATGGTTGATCATTGGGTGTAAACCGTATTCTATACAGAATATCACTTTATTTCATAATAATAACAACATGCATATGTCAGGCTGCACTGTGGGAGACAGTAATCTGTGTTGAGAACTGTTGGGAGGTTTACACTGCCTGGTTTAAATGTATATTTTAGGACTTTTCAGCTTTATTGCCCAGTTTAAAACATTTGTTAAAGTAAAGTAGTCCAAAAGTAATCAAATCT
>JAVQJL010089687.1:0-10580 GCA_036024295.1 Nannoperca obscura | reverse complement strand
TTGCACACTTTCTGTAAATCCTATAAACTTCATTTCACTTCTCAAATATCACTGTGTTTGTCTGCTATATGATATATTTAACTGAAATTGCTGATCCGAACAACCAATGATTTATAAAGGGAAATCTTGAAAATGATCAGCGGTGCCCAAACTTTTGCATGCCACTGTATATGTCTATGGTCCTGTCCCCTCTGTGAACATGGCTGCAACTGCAGATCTGGACCCTGGGTGAGTCCGAGTGAGACAGCTGCCCGGAGGAAGAGAGACATCGCCCGGTCAGAGATAACGTTATCTTCTGCCTTCTGCTTTGAAGTGCTGAATATAAATCTTTACAAACTTAATACGATAGTCTCTGGCTTTGCTTGTTTTGCTTTGTTGGATATTTAGCATCATTAGTGTAGTTAGTATGCATTAGCTCCTGCTGAACCTAATCAAAATCCTGTCTGTTCAATAAAGTGATGCTTAATATGAAAAAGAAATTCAAACAAATAGTTGAATATCTGTACTGAATAGCAAAATCTGACTCCACAGACACAATACTGAGTCAGGTACAGCTCTACTACATAGTCAGTGGTTTTGGTGTTTAGTCACAGTGAATAATGTAGAATGTAATACAAACTCTGAGAATGATTTGATTGAATTGGCATGTTTCTCTGTTTCATGTTCAGCCAGTAAAAACTAGCTGCTCAAACAATAGGTGAAACAGCGGCAAGATGTTATGGGGTGCAGAGAGTTTTGTCTGCATATTAATTACATATTCCAAGTCTCTGAACCAGCTGAGACTCCGGAGACGAGGCCTTGTGGGAAGGGTTGCAGAGTCAGATTCCTGCCAAACAGACAAATCACACAAAGCTGGGCCCTTTCCATTATTCATCTTCTCCATGTGTTATTGTTCTGCTTCCTCTGTGGAGTTATCAGTACATTTCTGAATTTTTAGCTGATGTTTTTTTGAAATTATTTTTATTGATTTAGATATTTGTGTCATAAAGAGCTTAAGTAGTGTGGAATTAGTGAGGGAGGGCTGTTTGTTAATGATCGCCATGCCCCCAGGGGCATAGACCTAAATCTATTTGGACATAGGCTTAGAGCTTGTAAGCCTATTATCCCCATCTGATTCAAAAACAGCACATTGTGTGTGCAATGGTTAAATTGATTGCTTTCATTCGTCATTCTACCTCTTGCCTACACGTTCCTGCATCCCGACACACATAAATAAAAACACACACCGACTTACTATGCATGAATATATGTGGATATGTCAGAGCTTTGCATTGTGTTGCTGTGTTTTCACACACACACACACACACACACACACACACACACAGCCGGTACCTGTGGCCTGCACTGACTTGCATTGTCACTCAGAGAACAGAGCCCATTCTAAGCCGCAGATGAAAGAGGGTTGTTTGCTACGCTGTGATTGGCTCTCCTGGCGTAACAATGATGGCTCCACATTGCTCTTTTTTTCCACTCATTCTTTTTTAAAATATTTTTTTGAAATGTGGAAATGAAATCTGAATTGGAATAAATTGAAGAAAAAGAGAAAAGTGCCTGTGTGCGATAACACAAATGCTGTGACGCCGGAGAGGCTGTGTTGACGTCTCCTCAGTCCTACTGATGGACACACTGAAGTCCAAACAGTTGATGAGCTTCAGACGGCTTCAGACGCCAGATTCATGGAATTCAATAGGAGAGACTCTTGGAGACTTGACTGAGAAAGGAAATTGAATCCTTTGGGGTTAGTATTGGGGAGTGAAATGGGAAGAAAAGCTCAAAAGGGAATAACCAGTTACAGTATATACATGGGGGAAGGGGTGTGTGCTAATGCGGTCCAATGCTAATGTAAAATAGACCAACTAAATAATAGGCTATATTGATAAAAGGGACACAGCTTCCAGTAGTGCAAGTGATGCTACATGTTTTCTGTACTTCCCCAGGTGCTTTTGTGCAGAGGTTTTGCTGGTTTTCCACTGCCTGGCAGCTTTTATCCTGGAAATCAGAGATTTCTTGTTGAAATGGAATGTTCTTGTCCTCTGGTGTGCACAGGGCAGCAACTAACACACTATGGACAAAGAAAAAGAAAAATATAAAAACACGCTCTGTGCCTCCAATGTGTAACAAAGGCTTTCTGTTATTACTAAGAATGACCCTGAATAGTCGACTATTCGACCTAAGGAGCCTGATTCAAGTGCCAATCTCACAGTCGAATCGTCGCAGTGGTTGGAAAATGCCAATCACACCTGTGCATTCTGATAAGCACTGCACACAGACGCACACACAGGAGAGAGACGAGATGAGAGTCAGCGTTGGGAGAGAAAAGTAATTTGACATGGCGTGCTCTAAAAACTGAAAAGTAGATGAAAAGAGAGCTTTCAATGGATAAAGAATGGACAGACTTGACCAATCACATTTGACAATGTAAATTCTTAGTTCTTACTTTGTGATTCAGTCACACAGTGCTTCTTACGCAAACCTTTGGGGGAGAATCAAAATGATGTTCTCCAGCAGCAAGTTGTCTCTTCATTTTCTTGATTTCACAAAAATCTATTGTACAAAGACAAAATGTATAAACCAGCGTTTAAATCTTTCTAATCCTATATTATCACAGACGTTTGTCCTGAGAGTATACAGAGTAACGTATGGTGCTTTTTATTTGTATGTATGTTATCTGATGTTTTCGCTCACCTTCTTTAGCCAAACCCACACAGTGACTCGTGTTTTAGTGGGAAACAGAGAATCCAGCTTCTGAATGATCACGCTGCCCCGTTTTTAGGTTTTGTCAGCGTCTTGTGCTTTTAGCTTCAGATGACTCCAAAGTTTGCCCTGATTTCCATAACATTCTAATGGAGCCCTCATACTAGATTTTTTGTAAACTTGCCACAACACTGCATGTAACCCCTCCCCCCAGCTCATCAAACCCTGCGGGGGTCCCACTCAGGGGAGGATGTCATTCCGGCTCTCGTCTCTGCAGCGGCTGATCAGCCTCGGCCGGATAAATGGCCCTGCTGTGCAACTGTGAGATCTGGCTGTTATGCAACTCAACATGAATATTTAATCGCCAGTCAGGAGTCAGGATGTTGGACTCGGAGGACAAATGTAAGGAACCTAGGGATGACATGGGAAGTTACAGCCATGTGAGATCAATAGTGAGGTAAATCTTTTATGGAATGAAACATGGCAATATGGGAGGTTATTAAAGCAACAATATGTATCTTTTCTCCTTGAAGAAGGAGGCATATTGTCAGTCCTGACCTCCTCCCCCTCATTTGGCCACGTTTCCATTCCAGCACCTGACACTCATCTTGATGAGCTGTCATCTATCCCGAGGCTGAGCTAACAACATCTGTACGGCTCAAGCAGCAGACGGTGAATGGAAGAGAAGAAAAGCAAAGCTGACATTATGCATGTTTTTCAACTTTTTCTTCCTCTGTTCTTCCTTTTCTTTACTGTAATCCTTGTCATCCATGCCATGATTTCCCCTCACTGTCTGACAGCTTCACCTGCTTATCACTGTGTCTGGCAGCTTCTATTAGCCATGCTCATTTTCATTTTGCTGTTGATGTTTTATACCCTTCCTCCGATTATTTTTCACCTCTCCTTCTTAAAAAGCACATTGTGGTTAAAAAAGGTGCTGTGTGGTGGGAGCTTTACGTCAGAAGGTATTTATAGGAAATTACTGTACCTGCCTGTTTATCTTCATGTGTAAAGACATTCTGCATGGTCTAGACATTTTTACAAAATCGCTAACTTTTACCAAAATAATTGCATTTAACCTTAATTCCAAGTAAATGAGTCTAAACTTGACTAAGCAGGAGGTGTGTCTTTTATGTTTGTTTTGTTTGCCTCAAATATTATAAAATATGTATACAAGTATAATGTAATGTCAAAGCAAATCTAAGATTCTACAGCCAAGTGAGCAGCTCTGTGAGGCTATACTAACCTACTAACTAACTCTTTTTCTAATTAGCACTAAACCCAAAGTACAGATGAGGTTATTAAGAATGTTTTGTATTTGATCATAGATCAAAGTGATCTGCTAATCACGTAACATATACAGTCAGAGGATCACGTTATCAAGTTATTATAATTCATCTGAGGGGACTAGTTTGAGAGACATTTCACTTAAAATCCCCAAAATGTCAGAAGACATTAGGATTGATCATCTGGAAACCATGACTTTCAGACAAAGCTGTATGTCAGTCGAGAATACGTGGGAATATTTTACTGCATGAGTGAGAATCCCCTGGGGACCATGAACATCTATAAGTTTCATGACAATTCATCCAATATATGTTAAAATTTTTTCAGTCTTGATCAAATTAGTGGACTGACTGACTTATGAAACTGTCTTATGAAACCCTCACATGTGAGACTTGGCAGGTCCGCAGTCCCACTGCCAACTGAGTCCGTGACCCACTCTGAGGATGAACAAGTTGGCAAAAAGCAAGATGCTGATGAGGCATCCTCTCAGTCCAGACGATGAAGGTATTTGAGCAGTCGACTCAGCCTTGTGCCTCGCTCCGTCTTTGTTAAATGAGTCTCTACCCCAAAGTTTTATTAATTAGTGTAATTAACTCTTTTTGACAACTTACTATGAAGTTGGGTCTGAGGTATTTTGTCTCATTTTTCAGCCACCACTCAGTGCTTATGCCACACAACATTAATAATGCTAATTAAGCACTTTGACAGTTCATTTAAGATAATTAATACAAATACTAATATTAGATGGCACAGAATTGGAGCCGGGCAGAGTGAAACCAAATACCTTTCACACATGCCAAAAGACTTTAAGGAAAGCAGAGTGGGAAGGGGGAAAGAAAGTCAGCTCCAAAAAACTTGCACAGATCTATATTTCACAACTGGGCTGTCAGAATTTTAAATGACTTCTAAAATCACTATAATTTTTTCTGCACAGGAAGATACCGCTGTCAAGACCTTCCTCGCTGCTCGTATCATAGCTGCCCGGCCCAGGCTTTGATGATTTTTTTTGTCTTTTCCGATTCCAAAAGTTCATTAAATTTTGCCCATTAGATCTGTTTATAACCCATACTTTTTCATCTCCTCTAACCTTAATGAGCACATTGCCTTTTCCCCCATATAGAAATACAAAAGCCCTTTAAAAAATGATGGTCAAGTCATATTGCTCGAGAGCTATAACTGGCGGTCCAGATGGTCCATTTGCAGTGCGGGAAGACGCCTTGGCTCGCTGAAGACAGAGGGGGAATAAGTCACTGTCGCTGCCTTAACCACTAAACACATTACCTCTGAAGTATATGCCATTTGGAATGCCAGGCTCATTTTTTACATCTCCAAGGTCACTTAGCTTGATCCCCTTCACTGAAAAAGTCCAAAAGATTAACATAGTGCGCTCGGTGAATACTCAGTCTCCTGCAGTCGATATAGCTTAGCTTATCTCAGGAGTGGTGTTTGCTAGGAGCCTGCGGAGCTATTGGGATCACTGAGCTCCTTTTTCACAGCCAGGGCAGCCACAGAAGCTGTAATAGATGGTGATTGCTGTGTAAATAAAGACTAAAGATACAAGTAGAAGAGGGCAGACAAAGTAAATCAGAGCTGCTTGTTTAGTAGGAAAGAGGAGGTTGCTAGCTATAAGATACCAGGGGCTCAATTAAGAACATAACGGTGATTGGACACATCTAAACTCCACACCATAACATGAGGAACATGCATTAACAATGCTGGCAGGGGACAATGTGATCTGAGCACCGCAAGGCACTTGTAAAACCACTGCCTCACTGCACACTACTTCACCTGATGGGTATTGAACCCAGCATTGGAAATTGTCTTATTTATCTCCTACTGACCTCCTCCCTAGACACTTGTCTTAACCTTCATGCACTGTCTTAATTGAATGAGCAGGAAAGGAGGGTGTCTGTGTGTGTGTGTGTGTGTGTGTGTGTGTGTGTGTGTGTGTTAGCTGGCTGGCTGCATGCATGGCAGTAGGTAGTTAGAGTTTATTATCAGTCTCAGGCGCTGTCCCGCTACGCTTAGTGTTTCCTTAATGAGGGTGGAGAGTGGCGCTGGCCAAAGCTCGTTAGCTAGGCCCCAGGGTTAATATGTGATAGAGTGGCTGGTTAGCCCACTGGTAAACAACAGAAACCTTAAACAGGAGGGGTCATGCGTGGCAGGGCACTTTGTTTCCTGTTGTGACTCTGCTCAGGTGCAGACAGCTCAAGATGAAGTAGGATTTGAAAAAAGAACAAAATTCTTAGGAGAGTGTAAACAAAGTAAAC
Source organism: Nannoperca obscura (assembly GCA_036024295.1). Taxonomy (NCBI): domain Eukaryota; kingdom Metazoa; phylum Chordata; class Actinopteri; order Centrarchiformes; family Percichthyidae; genus Nannoperca; species Nannoperca obscura. The sequence continues at coordinate 4,329 of JAVQJL010089687.1, read as the reverse complement.
AGTGGCACATGCACAAACAAGAGTCAAAATGACAGATTGCTAACATTACTCTTGTTTGTTAAAGAGCACACAAGCATCTCAAAACACTGACTGTGCATTCACACTGCATGCAACATGATCAAGAAGTCCATTAAGGATTAAAGTGTGGATGCTCAACAAGCTCGTCAGCCCAGAAGAAATGTCCATTTGTAACTTTGGTGAGCTTTAACACTTGAATTTGCACCAGTGACCAACAGAAAACCTGAGAATAATGAGAATGCTGACCTTTAAGGGGTGAGACAGAGAGTCCAGAATAGAGAAAGCTTCTGTAGCTTATCTCCGTAAACACAAGCATTTTATCTCTGTTCAGAAATGATCTCCGTCCATACAACACGTCTGGAAGTGCATATCATATGACGATTCACGTGCACTGGGCACGCACATGCTGCTGTAAACAGGAAGCAGATTGTCTACTTTGCGTTGGTTGCTTAGTTAGCTGCAGGAAATATTACAAACAAAGAACATCGAAAAGTACAAGCAGAGATTTCTGTTCTTGGACCGACGACCAGGTGGAACTGTTACTCAAAGTCAGTGTTTGTTATTAATGTTGAATTAACTGCTGATAGTCAAGGCTGATGTTTGTGTCTGAAAAAAGGTCATGTGATAGAGAAGTGACCAATCAGGGAAGGACACGCTGTGAATGATAAGACCCAATCAGAGAGCTAACGTCTCCATTTCTGTCCTCACTAAAACAACCCGGAGTTTTCAAAATAAAATGTCAGCATCGTTTTTAAAGGTCTCATTTCTAAGGGTTCTAAAATGCAGGAGTAGTGTGGACACTAGGTATAAACGTTGCAAAAGTTATGCATTTTAAAACAAAATTGTAGTAGTGTGCATGTAGCCTGAGACAGGAGTCAATGGAACAAATAATAATAATAAAATATAATAAACTTCTGCTGCTGGAGTCGTTTGGCCACGGGACCAAGTACCCACCAATTAAATTAATTTGACTTGGTTCAGTATTTAAGATTCCTTTGGCTTTGTCTAATAAAATGGTTATTCAGTTAATTAGTTTGTTAAATGTCTTGTAATCCCATGTGTGTGTAAACTGGTCTGATCACCCAGTGTGTATGTTCCCCTGTGTTCTGTGTTTGTTGGGTCAGTTGGATTTGGTTAAGTTAGGTTTGGTTGGTTACCTTGTTACATTCTGTTAATTTGCTTCAGTTAGTTCTGTTTAGTTGAACTCTTTTATGGGCCCAGAACTATTAATACTAAACTAAACTAACTAACTAACTAACTAAATAATAAATAAAAACCCATTTGAAGAAATGATCACTGCATCCTCGTGTCTTAATTATAAGTACCTCAAAACAGTACTTGCATTAAGTACAGAACTGTACTTTTCATGTCAGGGAATCAGAGGAAGAACTAACGTTCAGTGACATACAACGTATTGATTTGAATCAGTATTGATTTGATGAACAATGTATGAAATGAAAAGTTCTGGTTTGCATTGTTTGAGAAGGGTCTTTAAAGTGGAATTTGTAGGGCACTCCCCACATAAACATTTTCAATTAGAGACTGACCGCAGGCCTGGGTCTTCCTATGGTCCCCAAATTACAAAATCCATCTCTGGTTATTTGAACTCATATTGGAAGGTTGTACCAAAGCCAGTACAATGTATGATTTGCTTATGCTTATGGTCTGTGGCTCTATGAAACTACCACACCAGTGGATCCCATCATGCAGGCAGGGGTTACACAGCATCTCAGCTGAACAGACAAGCTTAGTAAAGTAGTTACTGCAAGTAACTCCAGGTCTATGAGTATGTGCATAGCACACAGCATTTGTCGTTTGAATTCTCATATCATAGCATTGCTATGCATTTTACTCTGCCAATTGATGACCCAATAAAAATGGGTTCCTGTCCCCTTTTTGGGTCTCAACCCTAAGTTTGGGGGAAAGACTGCCCTAAGGGTATATCTGCTTCTGCAGCATTCTAAAAAGCAACCAGACAAGATGAGAATCACTGTGCTAGGCAGAACAGAGACATGCCAGAAAACTATTGCCTCAGTATTTGTACAAAATGTGTCAATGTTTGCTGCTTTGATCTCGTTGACGTCAGCCAGTTCTTCCACATATCCACTGCTGTTCTTTCTTCTTCTCGTGTTCTTCATGTGTCAATATTCTGGAGGCCAGATGTGTGTGTGTGTGTGTGTCTACACGTTGGACTCTTTTATATTTAGTCTCTGCAGCCCTCCATATACCACTTGACTTTTAAGACTGCTGTGACTTTGCTCTGGAGTCCGTCTTTTTGACTTTGCCTCTTGGTGTATAAGTTAAGGGGAGGGGAAGGCGGCAGGCTACACTGCTGTGCATTCGCGCAGGAAACAAAGTGTTATATTTTCCCCCTGACTCCCTCTTGCCCTATCTCCCAGCCTCCTTCTCTGTCTGTGTCTCTGTCACTCTGTCTCTCAGTCGTCCTCCCACTCTAAGCCCTGAGGAGCGTGTGGAGGCGGTGTCTGCAGGTCTGGGGTGCCTGTGTCCTTGGCTGAAGGTCTGTGTTGGGACTGGTTTTACTCAGACTTCAGGGAAATCCCTTGAATGCTACTGCTTGCCTCTGGCTTTTTCAAGTGGCCTTGGGCTGCTGATGGAGACTCTCTTCACAGCCCCTCCCCACCCTCACCGCCTGCCGTATGGCTCCTGTCTCAGGGCCTGACTGCTCCCCTAACCTCCTCCGACCTCCTCTGCCCTAACACCCCCTCCATCCTTCCCCTCTGAGCTTTTCCAGCTCTGGGCCCAAGGTCACGCTTTCATCCCTCCCCAGCCCGGCCCCCAGGTCCTGGGTGACTGCAGAGGTTCATTACAGCCTAATAGCAGGCCAAGCCTTCCCCATAAGCATCTTAAACATCCATTAATGTGATTCATCATCATAATGGAATCGCTTGTCAGCTAGATGGTAATGATTTGTAAGCAATAAAGTTGCGTGCTGCTTTTTAGCAATTGGACTAATTACCCTCATATCAATTAGTCTGGTATTACAGTGTTTTTTTCTTAAGTGATTTTAATTAATATTGTGATACATGAAATCAATAAGAGTGTTGCTGTGGCAGGCAGAGCTGGAGCTTGGCGAGAAGGCAGTGAGTAAGTTGATGAGAGCTTTCTGTGGAACACGGACATCACAGCACAGATTGGGTGTGATGTGTCGTGTCCTGGGCAAACTGTACCCACACCTTGTACTGGTGTGTGACACACACACGCACACACACTGTCACCACCTTTGTGACAACATTCCTTGCTATTCTGAAACTTAACTTTTATCCTGACTCAAGGTTTCTAGTCGTAAGAATTGGGATCAACTTGTATACTGAAAAGTTTACTGATATTTGTAATATGTGTATTTCTATTTACATTTGTAACTGAAACCGCTTTAAACTAAACATAAACAATTCAAATTAATAGAATAAAAACTTAATATGCAATATGAAGTGTGTCCTATAAACAGTAACTCAAAATCTATACAAAGCGACTCTTGAGACATTAGTTTAAGATATGATATACAGTTTTTAATATATTCTGATACTTGCAATGATGTACACTGTTACACAATTCATACTTTTTCCCCCACATTTCAATGTTTGTATTTTGCAACATTTTATAATATAGTAACACTGATGCACCTTCCTGTAAGTCATTGTTTATTAGTTATAACATGGTAGCTGGCACCCTGCACTTTCATTTATGTGTTTCACTGCCATTTTTAATGGCACCTTCCCCCTTTGTTCTACATGTGAATAATTATGTCGGGTTTTCTATGTATTTGTATGCTTAAATAGTACTATAGTAAATATAATTTTTTTATGAATTAAGAAAAACAGCCAAAAAGTCTGCTCTGTGACAGCTCAAACATGTGCTGTAATTCTTCTTTGGAAACTTGGAGATATGTGGTTTTCACTGGACAGCATTGAATATAGTAGGTATGTATACACTGCTCAAAAGAATGAAAGGAACACTTTTTAATCAGAGAATAGCATCAAGTCAGTTAAACTTCTTAGATATTGATCTGGTCAGTTAAGTAGTGGAGGGGGTTGTTAATCAGTTTCAGCTGCTTTGGTGTTAATGAAATTAACAACAGGTGCACTACAGGTACAGTGTGCGCATGCGCTTGTAAGTGCGTGCTGCCGGATACGGTTGCTCTGCTCGTCTTACTTGCTCTTTTAAATCTTTTTGTTATTTAACTTTGTACTTATGGGTTTTTTGTTTGGTGTTGAAATGTTGGTGTCGTGGCCTCCACAAATGTGCTGGTGGAGAGGTTTTTGGTGTTTTTGTTCGCTCTGGAGGTACTTTCAC
>JAVQJL010089681.1:0-10207 GCA_036024295.1 Nannoperca obscura | reverse complement strand
TAGGACACAGTAGGAATAGTCAACACTTACTAGTTCTCTCGACAGACAGATAAGGCAAACAGACAAAGGAGACCAGAGACTAAATACACAGGGAGGGAGGCACTTAATGAGACACAGGTGAGGGACATAACGAGACACACAAGGAGCACAGGCTCAGGGAGAAACACACCCAGGGGAGGGACCAGCTAAGGCATGACATTAATAGGATGTTTGTCGTCCCCAGTCATACTGTGATGACCCAGACCTGGTCCTGGAGCTGAAGAATCTTATAGTTATCTTCGCTGACACACTGCAGGTTGGTTCAGAGCTGCACTTCATTTAAAAAAGGTGGAGTGTGTAGAACAACTAAGATTAACACACTTGTTTTTTTGTGTATACAGGGTTATGGTTTCCCAGTGAACCGGCTGTTTGACCTGCTGTTTGAGGTCAGAGACCAGTACAATGAAACTCTGCTGAAGAAGTGGGCACTGGTTTTCAGGTGGGCTTTGCTAATGTGTGACTGCTTGTCTTTAATTGCATTCCTGCAATCAATCTGATAAAAACAACTGAACAAACTGTACTTTTAGAACATTTGTGTAAAAGAGAGAGATATTCTCAAAGCTCTAATACTCATACCAAAATGTAAGTGTGCACACTTGTTATTTTCCACAGGGAGATCTTTGAGTTGGATAACTATAGTCCCATCCCAGTGGAGACCGAGGAGGAGTATAAACTGGTAGTCAGCCGCTTTCCCTTCCACGATGCTGAGATTGAGAAGGTAACAAGTACAAGTACCATAGACTTACAAACCCATACATCCAACGCAAGACTGTGTATGCATGTTGACACACAAAAGAGAGAGCGCGAAAGTTGGTCCTCAGCAGATATACACAAAGCAGTTATTAGAAAAGTGTGCAAAATGATGATCATCACAAGAGATAGTACACGTTCAACAATAGTAATTGATAAACATCTCCTCCAACCACACCCTCTTACCCTCCCTGACCTTCAGTAATATTTATATTCATAAAACCATAACCGTGGAACATGCTAACAAGTCCATAAAATAATCCTAATGCAGTTAGAAGTTACATTTGATCTGTCTTGTTGTGGGACATTTGACGTTTCATCTCTACAGCTCTACCACATTGGGTGAAAGTATTGTAAAAGAACGTAACTGGGGGATTGCCAGTGAAGCAGTTTATGTCGCAGAGGAATACATCTTTAAGTTATTAACCTCGGTGTATGTTAGATAATGAGTCACTAATTTAATACTGTTGTTTTTTGTACGTGTGTGTGTGTGTGTAAGCAGCAGGACTTTCCAAAGAAGCTGCCAATGTCCCAGTCTGTCCCTCAGATCTACACACAAGTCAAAGAGTTCATTTACGCCAGCCTCAAGTTCTCAGAATCACTACACCGCAGGTTGGTCTTACTGAACAATTACTATATGTTCACTTTTCACTATGTCAAGGTTTTTTTTCTTTGTTGTGCAACTGTTCAATATCTGGACTTTGTTTGTGTATCCAGTTCGACAGAGATTGACGACATGTTGCGGAAATCAACCAACCTGCTGCTGACACGAACACTCAGCAGCTGTCTGCAAAATCTCATCAAGAAACCTCACATAGGACTGACTGAGGTAGGATCATCACTGCTTTTACTAATCTCACACACACACACACACACACACACACACACACACACACACACACACACACACTCATTATGCACTCAGGATACTTGTCACAGTCATGGTCACAACAGCAGGATAAACTGCAGCTAATTCAGTTGAATAAAATAAGAATGGGGAAACATGTTTGATGTGTATTCATCAGCTGAATACAATATTTTTTTTGTTTAGTTTCTGGCTAACTTTCGCAGCTTTTGTTCAGCTCGCTATTTGTTCCTTGTTTTTTTATTAGACTCTTATAGCTTTTATTGTGCAAGTCATCTATTTCAGCTGCACTGGGTGTCATTCTGCACATGTAAAAACTGTGCAGTCTGGTCCATTCTCCAACATGATGACCCAGTTGTGTGACATGCTCGCCCACCAGCTGCCCGCTACACTCTTTTATTGTTATTTATATGTTATTATGGCCATTCTTCTACATCGGGATACTGTGCAGAGTTATGGTGAGGAGGGAGTTCGAAGGAGATAGGAGCAGCTGTAGCTGGTGAAATGGTTTGAGTTATCAAAATGGCAATTATTCAGATTTGTGCTGCCACACACCACAAAATGAACATACTGAAATACTGTCTATCTGTGGGAGTTTGTTGTTGATCAGCACCAATGAGTCATCACTAAGTACTTGCTGAGATTTTTGGATTTCATAATTCTCTTCTTAGTCTGTACTCTGGTTTTGGAATAAAAACTCCCCCACCCACTGGCATTTCAAGAGCAACTCCCCAACTGTTCAACCATGTTACTGGTGACTATGATACACAGTATATGTGGTACAAGTTAAGGTCATACATTCATTAATTGTATAGAAAATATGTCAATTACTACCACTAGAGGTCACTGCCTAGCAATAAACATGAATATGAGTCACAAGCTGCTTGCACAGACAATCTACACGGTCCAATTTTTGGGGAGGTTCAAGGTTCAAAGTTTTATTGGTCACATGCAGTCATACATGTAGAACAGCAGTGCAAATATTTTTATGGGTGGATCCCAGACTGTGCTGAATAAAAATCTAAGCAAATATGAATAATAATAAAAATAAAATAAAGAATAATAGGAGTAAAAGGGGAGGACATGCACCAAATTTCACATATAATTAAAATTATAAAAAAAAAAAAATGCTTATTTGCTGTCTTGCTGGGAGTTAGATGAGAAGATTCATACCACTTTCATGTCTGTGAAATAAATATGAAGCCACAGCCGGCAGCCCGTTAGCTTAGCTTAGCACATAGATGACTTTCAATAACTGCTCAATAATCCCTGCAGATGTGACTGATAAACATTCATTGTTTAGTTAAGACAAACGGAGACTTTCTCCTGAAGCTTCTTAACTAATGGTCCATAAATGTTTTTAACGTTCCTGCAGGAATCAGTGTACCCGAGAAGGTGCTGCCTTCATTTCCTCCTGGTAGACGTCTTGTTTAGCAGTGAAGCTCTGTGTTTCTAAAGTGGTACACATGTAGCACATTGTGATAATGAGTCTTAGCGAGCTCATTGAGCAGCTGTTGAGAGTAATTAGTATTTAATCTTGGAGAGGAGAGTGCTGTGAATATTCACACTTTGATCAACGCAACCAGCCCATCATGTCCTGTCCTCTCATTTTCATTTTCTCTTCTCCTCATTTATTCGTCTCCTCCTCCTCCTCCTCCTCCTCCGTCTCCTCCTCTCTTCGCCTCTCCCACTTGTGTGCACTCCCAAAGGAGCAGGAGCAGTTTGCATCTTAATGGGAGAGAAATCCCCTTCCTTTCCCGTTCACTCTGCCTGCCTCTGTTTGTCTGTTTGTTTCTTTCTCGCTCACTTAGTTCTGTTTGTCTCTTAGGGACGATAACTCCTTTATTACATTATTGTACAATCAGCATGATAATATCTTCACACACCAAAAGGCCAAAATATTCCACGCAGTCTCAACTGGTGCCCTGTGGAAACAAGACGCCTCATAAAAAGAACAAGAAGTTGTTTTTCTCCCAAGCACACCTTTGACATGTTTTTCTTTTTGCAGTGAATTATCAGTGCTTTGTGGTGATCTTGGGGTTAGGAAACACTTTGAATGTACTACGGAGAAACCGTGGCAGCAGTCACCTAGAGTGGAAAACAACAACAACAAAATGTACTTGTGTTTTCATGTTGGAAACAGACAGATACTATAGACAGGATCGGTATATGAAACAGCTAGATAGCTAGACACTTCAGTTATTTGTCTGATGGTTTGAGAAACAAGGGATCCAACAGCTATTTGTGCCACAATGCTAATCAGCGGAGGCTTGGGCAGGTATTCAAATGCAATCACTGACAATTATAGTTGGCACCATGTGTGTTGTTCGGTGTATGAGTTAGTGCATGTGTGAGAGTGCGTGAATGTGTGTGTTTGATTAGCCAGTGTCTTGCTGATTAGCCATCAATCCTTATGGTGCCAAACTGACTGTCAGTCAGACAATAAACAGAAAGCCAGTGTAATGTAATGTAATGTAAAAAGCCAGGACCTCACATTGATCACTATGTGTCTTACATCCATGAATGTATGTAAAATGTTGAAAAATCCTTTAAATCACTTCTGAAAACATAGTTTTATTGAAAGCCTTTTTTATAAGCCCTTTGAAATCACTTTTCCTCTTTTATGATTCTTTAAAATGATTTATTTATTTTAAGCAAATGCCCTTTTTATAACCATATTTAATTTGGGTACATTTGTCCGCATGTGTGTTAAATTGGGTATTTTGAGTATTTTTAAAAATACTTCGCTATTGTTTTTTTGAATGTGCTGCCATGCATGTTTGCATGTGTGCACATTTGAGTATTTTTGCTGTACACACACACCTGCATGCACATCTGTATTTGATCATTTCAGCTGGTGTTATTGTGTTACAGTAAGTGATTTCTGTGGTTCTCCTTTGTTGTTTCCATGTTGTCAGCACGCCTGAAACAACAGAGTGAGGGGTGATAGAGAGGGAAGCAGATGGATGAGTGCGGAGAGTACTTTGTGCGAGGTGATGATGGTGGCTAGAAAAGGAGAGCATCTGCATAACAATAAAAGAAAATAAAAAATAAAAAATGTACATCCGTTGGCTTGTCCTCTGTAATTTTGTGTACCCACTGTAATGATGATTACTATTTGTGCTGCTTCCACTCATTTGTTACAGACTGCCTGTGATTAATTAATGTGCAAATGTTGCATTGCAGTGCTCTTAAAAGTCATGGCAGAATTCATCTTGGATTCTTTTTTAATTACGTTGTGTTCCTTTATTATGCCAGCCACTCTATTTTTAGCTTTTAGCGTAGTTATTTGTATTCAAAGACAAACAGTCTAACAGGTGAAGTATAAAAGTAGCTGAATTTGTTAACCCACCATGGCACTTCTGCATTTCTGTTGTGTTATCGTTTGCGAAATGGTAAAATTCCTTTGGCAGCAGCTTGCAAACGTTCACATCATCAGTCAGTGTGACCTTGTGATTGCCATTGTTTCTAATAAAAAGTGTAATTTGCACACTGAATGAATAATTATGCATTGTTTGAGCTTGTGGTTGCATTCATGACTGCATTTCATCACGGGCTCAACAGCAGAGTAATATTTTGTTGCCTGAAATGTGAACTTGACATCCATCTTTACTTGCTTTAAGACACATTTGTATTGTTTCCCACAAAGACGAACAGTTGAGAGCTTTAAAAAAAAAAAAAACCCAAAAACACAACAACAAACAAAATCATAATTATCTTTTGGCTGTTGATGTAAAGAGTGTTAACAACTTGGAAAGAGATTCAGTAATTACACTACTGTCAATGACATGAATGCAACATCAGTTTCTGTTTTCCCAAAAGGATATTGATGACAAAGATACAGAACATTTCCCTTTTATCACTGTATGAATGCAGTCAAACTAAAATGATAAACCCTGTACTGCATCTGATCTACAGTATAAAGCGGAGACATAAGATGTCTATGAATACACCAAAATAAAAGGAGGCAGACACTTATGTAGATTTCTGTCTGTCTTTTTCTCTCTTTACACTTGTGGTTGTCTGCTGCTCTGTCTGCTCCCTTTGCTCTCTGCAGACCCTGCCTGTTGCCTCACTCTCTTTGTTGTGTGACAGTTCAGAAGCCCATCGTGACTATTCCGAATTTCTAATTGTCATGGGAGGTGACCCACTGATTTCACTGCTGTCAGCGCTGGCTCCTGTGATGTCTGCAACTGCATAAGGAATGAAGTGACAGGCAGGTAAAGCGGATAGACAAGCAATCAGTAAAACAGATCCAAACGCACAAACAAAAATACAGCAAGACAGGCAAAAACCTAATCAGACAAATAGAGGGACAAATAGTGATAGAGGCTAAAGAAGCATAGAGAAAAGCAGGTAGAGACGTAGTCAAATTCTTTTTTAAAGTTTGTGTCACAGGATGTGCTAGAACCCAGTGTCTACTGACTTTTTGGTGATCAAAGCGTTGTTTATGCGGCTTCTGAACAACCCACCAAAATGAAAGAAACAGGAAATACAGCAAACAAAACAGAAATATGGGATTTTCTGTCAGGAGAGAGAGAGAGAGGAAAAAGAGAAACTATCTGTAACTATCGGGAACAGCAATAATGTTATTCACTGGTGATGTTCATTAGTTTGAGTTGTGTGCGTGGTGGAACGGGACAGAGCTGGTATAACCTTATAATTACCCAAACTGCTTTTGAGAAGCAGTAACATGAAGTGACATGAACTGTGAGCCACGCGACGCTCTGCTTGCTGATTTCAAAGTATGATTTTCTGTTCTCTCTCTCTCTCTCAATTTCTTTTGGCCCTCGAGCTGTTAATAGGCTGCTTTACTGCTGCTTTAGTGAAAATACCCAATGTGTATTCATTCAGATTTTAAAAAATCTGAAACGCATCATTCTTCATCAGTCTTATGCATTCCTCAGTACTGTCCCCATACTGTTTAATGTCACACACTTACAACACATACAATTTTTTATCTGTCTTCTTTCTTTTTTTTTGGTTTGTTTGTATTTATTTTGCACAATCCCCTCTTTCAATCCCACGATGCTGAGTGAAGTGAAGCTGGTGGAGTGAGGTGTCAGGGGGATCACGCACACACACACACACACACACACACACACACACACGTAACCGCTCCCGCTTCGCCCTGATTGTCAATGAAGGCGCTTCGTGGCGGTACATATTTCTTAGTTCTCAGAAGCAACATCACATGCTTCATTGTGCTGTTAGGAGTTTTAGTCAACAGGGCAAGAATTGACACAGTCAGCTACATCTGATATGTTATTGCTGTTTACTTATCTTCAGATTAATATGGATTTCTCTGCAAAAGTGAAGGCATAAGGAAAAAAAATAGCCTGTCAGTTTTTGATATCAGGTTTTCCTGTCCTTTATGTTTTATGATACCTACTACGGTGTGATACTTTATTGATACCTGCTTCAGCTTGTTTCCCCTCCACTGGGAGATCAGGCCACTGCAACAGCCACAATGCACCGTTGTGGCTCAATACTGCATCAGGCTCAGCTGCTGTCTAGACCTGGATTTGCAGATTAAAGGGCCGTTTGGCTACACTAACCTGCTTCCCCATACATGCTCCAGCATATTTACGTGACCTCCCTGTATCTATACGCTTAACCCCAAACTGTAAGTAAAGCAAAGCTGTAAAATGATCTTGTGTTTGTTACGTTCATTTTTGACTGGAGCACTGAAGCACTTGTGCCATGTCGGACATATAATCAACATATTGTGGTGTCCTGTGGCAGAACGGCTGAACGGCCTATGCAGCACATGAAAACGTTACCCAATCCCAAACTGTACCAGCAATAATGATTTCAAAATGGTTGTTGACCTTATCACCGTATGAAGAAGTAGAGTTTGGAATTATATATATTAAAGGATATTCAGATTGAATGAATGAAGTTGCATCTCCACAGTATGAATTTTGCTCCAATGGTATCTGGACATGTTATCACTTGGTTTTGAAATGCCAAGACTTCTCTGCATTTTAGAAAGTCGTAAGCATGGATGTAAACAATATTTTGAGTAAGAATGTTGTGTTGTTTCCCATCAGCAACAAGGGCAGCAACAACAAAAAACTGGATATGGATTCAAAAAGATTGGGCAGCTAGAAAACACGCAGAAATGGTTGAAATGTGGTTTGAAAAAGTTAGATTTTTTTTCATTCACTGTCTCTATGTGTATTCAGTGCATTTATGTCTCATCATGCTTGTTAATAAATAGTATTACAATTGTCTGAAAAGGTAGTTATCTGCAGAGTTTTACACTGTAGAATGTTCTCTTCCCTGTAAAATTATCTATATGGCATAGATATATATGGATATAGAGAGAGAGATAATTAGACAAAAAGACATTTTGATTTTATATATATATAAAACCATGCATTTGACCTATTGTATAATATTTTGATGACAAAGGTTTTCTCCTTTTGACATTTTCTTGTAAATTTCTTTTCTTGTTAAGTGCCTCCAACAATCCAAAGCAGACACACAGGCATTCTTACAGATATATACTACTGATATATACCCACGAACACATGCTGACCTCAGGGGGAAAGTCATGCTTTCACACACACTATGCTCAGTACTTGAAAGGTCTTCAAACCCTTTTCAACCTCGAGTCATCTATACATGAGCACACACACCCCCTCAGGTAGCACTGTGACTCACCAATGCATGCTAAATCTTGCCTCAGGCAGCTGAAGCCCTCCACTAACAATTGTTGGAGGGTGTTATAAACAAAGCTGAGCCCTTTTCTCGCCTTTCTGCCTCCGTTTCCTCCAGGCGAATCCACGGTCCTCTCCACCCCCTGTCCCCCTTCTTCTTAGCTTTTCTTTCTTTCTTCCCTCATCACCTCACTTCGCGTGGCCTCTCTTCCTCTCTCTCTCTCCATTTCCCCTTCTCCTCCCTCCCTTCCCCTCTCTCCCATGGCTCTCCTGTTGCATTATGGATCCATCTGTTGGTAAAAAAGTAATAGCGGAAAAGCCGCAACAACAACACGAGGAATCAGGCGGAAACACACTGCAGGGTTTAAACAGGATCCAGGTGTAGTGCCCGGCTACCTCGCCTTTGGGTTTTACTTAACACCTATCATAACAAACAAACAAGCAAATGAACTAAGGGGTTTGTCTGGCATTTTTTCTCTCTTATCAACATCTACGAGGGCCACTGAAAGGTATTCAACTTGACATTACGTGAGCAAGCACAACTTTCCCTGTGCTCTGTTGTTTACTGATTTTCTGCCCTACTTCTCCCTGATAACATGCGTGGAAGTTTTTCAAAGAAGGCCCCATGAAGTTGATTTCAACCTTTGATATATTCAAACTCAGTACACGTTGACTGTCAGCCATTCAATGCATTGTTTCTAATCAGGTCACAGCTCCTCCCTTGTTTGATACAGCTTTAAGATATCTGGACACAACGGCCTCGTTTTCATAGCAGCTTAATAATCAATTTTCATTCAACTTCACTCGCGCAACCATTGGAATATTTGACCCACTTTAGCCATGAGTGTTGTGTAGTAAATGGTGGTCTTCTTCCTGCCTGTTGCTGGCTGCTTGCTAAATGTCTTGACAAGCATTGCCTCAAACTGGTCTATGAGAATGGGATTGTGTGAAACCGTCCTCTACACTCTGCAGGAATGTGTATCGTGTCACATTTATGGCTCCATAACACCACTAGTGGTCAAAATCTCCTCAGCGTACCTTTAAGTAAATAAAAAGTGAAATAGAATATAGAATAACATAAAGTAAAATGTAGGCATTGATGTAGAAAACTTGTACTTCTGGTCAATCTTCACTTTAATGAATAAAAGCATAATTCTGATGAGCCTCAGTTGTCTTTCTTGAATATATGTATGGTACAGTCAGCATACATGGACACACTCACATACCAACAACTTAAAGTCTTAAAGTCAAGGATAGCACCAGGTCTTACATCATCATCTGGGAGGAAGGATTATCACAGGGAGTTTGGAATCTTAACTCAAACACCGGATGTGCTGGCACCTCCTTGCATAAAACATACCTGATCTGAAGGGCAGGGAACAAGGCACCTCCAGTCAACTATATGTCAAACTCCAAAAATTGGGATTTCTCCATAACCATACATTTCTTCCACAGGCATTAAACATGTTCACATCACACAGCTTCCCGGTGCAGCCAGCCACAATGGTGAAGTGTCACTTCCAAAAGTATACTTAGAGTGTGTCGTCATTCAGTTTAATCATCCACAATCTCTCCAGGATTTCAAAAGAGCCCCTTCTGCTCACCAGACACCTTCTGTAGCTGCATCTACTTTAAATCCCTTAAACCATGTGAGAATAAACCATATATATATATATATATGCATATACTGTAAGTGACAAGCACATGCAGCTTCTTCCTCAAAAGAAGTCCAAGGCCCACTGTTCTAATATTAGTGTTTCTAATATTTTGTCCACTTGAACCAACATAACTGAGGTAGACAAAAATCATGAAGTTTAATAGAAAAATAAAGAGAAAAAAATAATATATATACAGTACCAGTCAAAAGTGTGTCAAAATGTTTGACTGG
>JAVQJL010089663.1:0-16793 GCA_036024295.1 Nannoperca obscura | reverse complement strand
TGTCCTCAGGAGGAAGGACAGCATGGATGGGATAAATGCAGAGGACAAATTCAGCGTGTGATCTGCATGTGTGTGTTGTGCATGGCTGTAATAAAGTGGCTTCTTCTTCTTCTTCTTCTTCTTCTTATGTGGTTGAACTCTCAATTGTAGCCGCTACTTTTTACTGCATGTTTGCTGAGTGACTGCTCAGTTTGGAAAGATCGAGTTGTTCTCTTTTCAAAAATTTTACTGGAAGCCGGTTGTATTTTTAAAAGGCAGACAAACAGCCTTATCTTTAAACCACAGTTTTTCCATCTGTAGTGTTGAATCCAAAATGCTTCTACACGTTGTTTCAGATTGTTAGTTGCTGTGATAATCTGTTTTAGCAGGACTTGCTTTTTTCCTCCATGTTGCATTAACAAAGGCACTGACACAGTTGCAGAGTATACTGACAGGGCAGGCAATAGATCAGTCAGTGTTTTACTAACTCCTCTAAAGTACCACCCATGGTTAGGCAATGTGTGTTTCGCAAGAAAGTGGGCAGATAATTACAGATTGAATATTTTATAATATAATAATTTTCTTTCTGCCTTCAAATGGTAGTTTTTGATTTTTTTAATATAAAGTGACTGCCTTAGTGAATACATATAAACAGGTATGAAAATTCTACTCATGTATACTCACACAAATACATTTTTTACTTTATTTTATTCAAACAGACCAATTTGGTTTGATAAACTGTAGCGCTCCAAGTATGTACCACACCCTAGACCATCAGGTAGAGCCCATTTCACTTTGTTCATTTGTTTTTTGTTTCAAATAAGCACATGCATGCACCTGCAGCCATGCTCAGTGTGCTGTGAATAGACTCCTAGGAAATGGAAGAAGCACCTGGTTGCCTGCGGTGGTTATCTTTTGTTTCATTCAGCCGCTTGTGTCAGCTGACAAGATGGCCGTCACTGTGAAAACACCTCGGGTGTTACTGCTGCTGAATGGCTGCTTTGTTTTTGCATTCTTCTGTTGTGTGAACACTGTTATGGTTTCCTTGGCTGATAATTACTGAAGCAACGTGGGCTTTTCCTTTTGCAGGCTCACACAAATGCCTGCCGCGCCTGTAACCTGTGTGTGTGTGTGTAAGTGCATGTTTGTGTAGACCTTGACTGTAATAGTACCTGACACCTGCTTTAGTACCTTTCAAGCACAAAGAGACTATAATCTGCCAAAGTTTTTGACTCGAGAGAGGAAGAACAATCGTCTTGGCACAAATGGATAGGAGAAGGGTTTTGTTTTCCCAGAGATAATTTGAAGCAGGTCAAAAACGAGACCATCACAATATGATTGCCAGGTGAATTGAATGAGGCCCATGGGCCGGGGGCCCTTTTTGTTTTTCCAGCAGCAGTGGCTCGGAGCGTTTGATGGATCCTAATTGAACACATATTTATTGTGCTAGGTTCAGCTGGAGTGTGACGGGTATGATAATGCCTCAATTAGACCCATTAACAGGATGGTTGTGCTTGCCTCTCTGGAAAGTTTTTTGGTGAATGAAGCGGTTTATTTTTTCTTTCCTGCCACAGTGATCCTGCTTTCAAAGCACAAGTGCCCAGCAGCCATCTGGGAAAATCGCCTCATGCTTTGACAAAAAGGATGATGGCGGCTTGATTCGTCAGTTGTCGTAGCGGCACAATGCAATAACAATCCTTTTAGCCTATGAAATAAAAATGCCAGGATGTGTGAAACAGCCAGGAGAGTGAGGAAACTGCGCTTTGAGATGTCTGTCCAGGAGCCAGCGACTGAACACAAAGTTATCTTTGCTCCTGTCTTCAGGGCGAAATGTGAGCAGTCACGGGAAGCATGCTAGAGTGTCAGAGCCAGTGGAGAACTTATAGCTTGTTTAAGGCTTAGGAGAGTGTTGTGACCGTAGAGGCCTGTGTAGCAGCTGATAGGTTTGAGTGTGTCTAACCCTGTGATCTGTGTGCTAACATTGGCCTACTGGGGTAAGATCAGTTCCTCAACTCTCTGCCTTTGTCCGCTGTGAAGGGAGGCTTACCCAAGGACCCCCTGTTTACTCTGGCCTGCACAATGGCGAAGTCTAAACTCCCTTTGTAGGGTGGATTTGGGGTAGATTTACTTCAATTTGATCTGGGAGGGCCCCTTTTCATCAGCCTGGAGGTCTAATTCCCTTAACTGGCTTAACCTGGCTCCCCCATGTGAGCCTAGGACCCTCATGCCCACGGTCTCTTGCATCTTTGCCACTCCTACTTATCCCCCGCTCTCCACCTCGCCCTCAAGTCCCCTGAGAACCCTAAGCATCACTGGGGTTTGACTGTGGCAGAGCATGCTGGGGCATGGTTGGTGACACCTGAAACTCATGTTTAACATGTCATAAGCATGCTACCAATCGGCATAAAACATCTGCATGGAACAAATCCTGTGTCTAAAAAAAATTAATCTGGGAATGAACAGATTGTATGAACTTTTAGCACTTGAGATATATAAATGCCATGATGCAGCCTCGCAGGATAGATGCTCTTTCCTTTGGTATTCTTGAAACTGTTTAGATTTTAATATCCACTGTAGTGGCTTTGCCATGAATAAAGATGAGATGTCAGTATATTCTTTTTACCCCAGGACTCAGCCGTTTCCCACATAGGAGAGTGCTTTCTCTACAAGCGGAGGCTACTCTTTCAGAAAACGTGTTTTCAAGATACAGATAGAAAGTGATAAAAGTGTATATTTTAGCATTCCTTTTACCACAGCTGTCAAGCATCATCATGCACTCTGTATTGGGCTGAAGGTCATCTGTGGGTTTTGCCGCTCTAGCATTGATAATCTTTTTTACCCCAAACTTCATCATCTCGGTTTGTAGTAATCTGGATGGACCGTCCTTTTGGAACATGTAGAACTTCCTGTTGGCTCGAACCGGGCTTCCTGGTTGACAAATCAAACGTTGAACATGAAGAGAAAGCACAGCACCATGATATTGTCGTTTCCCAGATATGCCGCCAGGCTTCAGTCCTCATCTTCTGACACAGCCAGGGGTAGGCTAACCACAAAATGGTCTCCCGTTGTTGCTATGTGCAATTTAAACCCTGCCTCCCAAATTCTGTATTCATGAGCCGAAAAAATATTCTTTTCAAAAAGTTGTTTTGAATTGCAAATTTCCCCAAATCAGCACCTAGCAGAACACAGTGGAGGGTAGTAAATGCAGGGACAGTGTGGCGCTTATCCCTACCCCTGTAAGCTTCCCCACACTGACACACTGGCTGCCAGACTGTACTCTGACATATGTGCCCAAATTGTCATGGCATAATTATGTAACCTAGACCATCCAGATTATTCAAATGCTGCCTGAAAGTGTCATCTTCAGTGCCGGTGAGGCTCTTGAGACCTGTCACCTACTGAATTTGAAATGGTTAAATTTTGAGGATGGGTCTCTCTCTCTCTCTTTCTCTCTCTCGTTCCACCCGCTCTCTCTTCTCTCTCTACCCTCTAGCTTGGCCTAATCCAGAGGCACAGCGTCACTGCAGCATCAGTGTTACCTTTGATGGGCCCGGATTAAAGCAAATCTACATTCCTTTGGTGGATTTCAAACGCTGCCTGAACAATGATGCCAGCCCGAGGCGAGTTAATGAGGCCTGCAGTGGACTGGCAACGAGTGACTTTAAAATCAACCTGATTAAGAGCAGAGATATTATCTCTGCACCTCCCTCATCCTTTTGCTCTTTCGCTCTTACTCTGTGCGTCTCCGTTTCCATCTCGCCATTTCACTTTTTGCCTCTTTCCTCCTTTCAATTTCCCAAGTCTCCTCATTTCTTGCTCTCTCTTTTCCAACTTCTCTTTCTCTCCCCTTTACTCCTGCTCCCTAGTGAGTGAGGCCTGACTTAATTAGTGGGCTGGAGTGTGAATGTGCCTTTCACAGGGTGTTAATGAAAAGCTTTGCGCTTTCCCTTTCAGTGTATTAGTGACTGACTGCAACCCCCCCACACACACTCTCTTTGCCTGCCTCCTCTCCTCCTCCCTCCACTTCTCCTCAACCCTTCTGACCGGAGGGAGGTGTTATTACAGGGGCTGTTGACTCTGCGGCTTTAGGTTTTGGGTCTCTGTTGTACTGAGCTGATAGCTTAATTAAACATGCAAATCGGATCTATCGAACACGTCTTAACAACCATTCTCTGTGTAAGTGGTATGTCGTGTCAGGCGGGCTTTTCTTTGTGTTTGAGCCTTTAAAAAAGAAAAAAAAATAATAATTATACAATGCCAGCTCATGTGAACATGCTGTTCCATCTCAAGGTGAATTCATTTTAACATATACCTGATAGATTTTGGCGAAACAGTACATGTACAGCAGCGCTGGTCATTGGTCGAAGGGGCACACATCGAAATCAATGATTTATCATTTTACTTAATATTAGTCTGCGCAAACTTCCGCTGTTGTTCTCACTTCTATTGTTGATCTAAGTTTGGTTGCTTGATTCATAGTATGATTTTTCAAAGGCTGTATTGTCCTATGTGTAATCAACAGATATTTACCTTTTTGATTTGGATGGAGGTCCGGATAGCACAGTATTTAGACTTTGGTATTTGGTGTTGTAGAGTACGTGCAGTATTATGTCCTATTGTATGCCACCAACATTCCAAATAACCAAATTATGAGCCCAAACCCCATAAGCACACTGTACCACATTAGTAAAATAAGATAACATATTCATCTGTCACCAGTAATAATCATGTGCTAGCTGTCACCAGAAGCGTGTGTAATGGCTGCTATGCAAGCATGATGAGAAGCATTTCACCATGTGTTAAGTCAACACTCAAGATTGATTGATGCTTTTTGACTACTGATGTGGTTGCACTGCAAGTAATGATGAATTAGGGACACCTCTACCTCGTCTACAACCCCTAAGCAAACCATGGCTCAGTCATAGAGGATATGTAATCTCACAAATAATACAATGGGCAGCTTCTCCCATCCATCTGTTGCTGTATCTATGTTTTATGTTAAACCATGATGTATTAACAGTCTTTCTTGACTTATACTAACACTTCTATAAAGAGACATGTGCAATGTTTTCAGACACTGCACCCCGTACATACTGCTATCTAATTATGGCAACTCAATGCTCGAGTGGTGATTATGACAAGAAGAAAAACAAATTGCATGAGGTAGTCGAGCAATATTCAGAAGCATGGTTTCTTCTGAGGTTTTATTTGCGTGATGGAAAAGATGTTAGTCACGTTTTGTAGTTAAACTTGCATACACTGTCAGACTATTATTTCTGACTTAACCATTTCACCATCTCTTTAAGCTAATATAAAAATAGAACATAACAGTCAATGGAGAAACACAGTGAATACAAAATGTGTAAAAAATTAATGATGTGTCATATGTATTTTTTGCATATGGTGTTGAGTGTTTGATTACTTACTAATACCATGTATTATTGTTGCACTAATATACATTTAAATTTTAAACAAGTTTATATTTCATATAGCTAGACTTACAGTGTACAAACAGATTAAACCTGTGCTTGCAGGTTCTTTCCCCCTGAGGGTCCCTTTCTCTGCTGCATCATTGGTTAATAATCTGAATATGCATACAGTTTGTGTTGGATGGTGGCACATTTATAGCACAGCTTTACATTTAGTGGTTTCCACTGTCATCTGCCAGTCAGTCAATGATGTTTGATGAAGCTGTCTTTCCCATAGACTGTCTCATGGCAGCCCCTAGCCAGGGAGCAAGCTAATCCTGTGTTGCAGGGATGTATAATGATATCCCAGGGCGCCATAGGATGTTTCTCTCAGTATGGTGCCAGCTTCCTGGGTCTGTGGCGCTACTCTTTATGGGCCCTGGCCCAGCCCCAGCACCCCAATGCCAGCCATAGCCTTTAGGCGAGGGGCAGGTTTTGTAAGGCCTTGTCTTGTCACTTCCCACCAAGGAAAACACAAAGCAATGACACAAAGAGCAATTTCTTGGCCATTGCTTCTCATCAAACTAATTGAGAAAGGAGGGTATGTTTGGAGTCTGGGAGTGGCAGCCAAGTACATGTGGCAGCGGGAGGAGAGGGGGGGGGACTTCTTGATTGGCAGTGGCCATGTGGGAGAAACGAGTACTTATGTGTGTTTGCATGTGCGTGCATGTCCATGTGTGTATGTGCATGCGTCTGGGTCTGTGTGCGGGATAATCCTGGAGAATCTCTGTCTTTGAAGGGGAACAGATGTAGATTTACATATGTGGAGGGTCCCCAGCTTGTGATGAGATTAGCTGGTTGGGATCTTTCTTCACAGTGACTGGAAGGTGCATATTTAATAAATGCCTGGAGCTAGGCTGGGGCGTGTGGGGCTTGGCCCTCAGAGAGCCACAGGACAAAGGCAAACGAGGCCCATGGCAGGCTGGCCCATATGGGAACAGGGTTGCTTGCAGATTGCACTGGCCTTTCATTGGCTGTGGGACTGGGCTTTAAGGGTTTATATACAGAGAGAGGGGAGCACTTGGCGGGCCACTTCTGCATCCTCTCCACAACGAGGGGCAATAAAGGGATTTTGAGCTTGTCGGTGCTCATCTGTGTGCTTGTTTGCTTGCTAGGGTGCGTGTGTGTGTGTGTGTGTGAGAGAGTGCTTTGTGTGTGTGAGAAGGTCAATGTGTGTGTAGTGTGTGCATACGTGTTTGCATTCAAGTCTGAGAATTTGCACTATACATTGTGTGCATTTAAACACAACATATAATATAAAACACAACATACATTTAATGCAACAAAACATATTAACAACTAAATGAAAATAACTTAATATAAACCTAACATAACGGTGGCTGAGGCGACGAGGATGTCAAACATGATTTGCTCTTGTTTGCTCGTAACTATTTATTTATTTCCGGTGATAAAGCATCTCAGTTTCTGGGTTTCAGTTGCACAGAGCATTATCCCTCTCTTGCGTCAGGTAAGGTTGTCAAGTCTTGTTTACACAAAGAACAAGTGTCCCCATATTTCTCCCAACTTCCCACTGGACTACTACAACCCATTTGCACAAGAATAGAGCTGCATTCCAACAACCCACAATAGATGTGTATAAACCACAACAGACATTACAGCTCATGTACATCTGTTATGAATTCCGACCTATTAATGGAGAAGTCGTCATGCACTGATTTCAGTGTAATGTTTTGGTAAGTCGCTGTTGTTCAAGAGTTTTCTTACACAGAAACCCAAGTTAATAAGTTTTAATCCTGAAACAAAGTCACAAGTGTAGTACTTTTCTTAAGCAGTATCATGACATCTGTGAAAACTTAACTTTATCTAGCCTCATTGTTATCTTTACTCTTTTTTTCCTCGTGTTGCTCTATTGATTTTTTTTCTTTCAATGAGAGCATAAAAAGATAAAACATATCCCAGAAATCCTCAATCTTGTTCTTAGACTATCCCAACGAGCTGTTCCCTATTCATCGGGGAAGCAGCTCATCTTTTTAAGGGATTGGGGAAGAAAGGAGTTTTGGAGGAGTCTATAATTTCCATCTCCCTTTCTGTTACTCTGTCTAGGTTTTCCCCTTCCAGTTTATGGAGGGACTGTGTCCACTCAGTATGGTTTGATCATCTTTGTCTCACAGGGAAAGGGGGAAAGTGAGTTGGAGTAAAAGATGAGAGAGAGAGAGAGAGAGAGAGAGATGCTGGACTCTCCCTGTGGTACAGTCTTCCCCGGCACAGCCCGGAATAATTCAAACATGTGTGAATGCGTAGCGCTTTACCTCTCAAAGGCAGTCACTGAGGGTAAAATGTAGCACCAGATCCTAGCTCTTAGGTCTCTGGCTTGTTTACCCTAAGATCTAGTGTCGAGTGAAGCTAAGAGACATGTTTCTTTCTTTTTAGTTTTTTTATTTCTTTTGGTTCTCTTTCACTTCCACATCTGGAGATGCATTAAAAAGAACAAACAACATGCATACAGGGGGTTGGGGGAGGTAACCTCATCACTATAAAAGAGGAGGAGGAGAGGATAATATGAGAAGAATTCATAAGACAGTAAAGCGAGGTTTTGAAAAAATTTGAGGTTAAAGAATTGCAGAGAGAATAAGGAGGTTGGAAATAATGATAGAGGGAATGAAGGGGAAGGAGGAGAGAGACAGAGAGAGCGCACAAGAGGGCTTGATTGGAAGAGGGTATGGTGGGAGGGGGGTGGTCTTCCCAGCATTCTCAGAGGATGTGGCAGGCCTCTGTGGACCTCCTCACACAGACACCCCAACTAATGAATCAGACCTGGTTTCTAGAAGAACTCCGTCTCAACGTCTCTGTGCTTGCCAGAACAAAGCACACCTCCATTAATATTTTAACGTTCTTTTTATCTCAATGCTAACACCGCTCAACGCGATTTTTGTTAGGGAGACAGTGAAAAAGATATATTGGGAAAGATGGAGAGGGAGAAAGTGAAAGAAGGGAGAGACAGACAAAAAGACAGTCAGAGAGTCCATGTGTTCTCAGGATTTGAGCTTGTCTGGTGTAATAGTCCCATTGGTTGCTTTCTCTGTGCCGCCCAGCAGGACATCAAAGAGAAAACCTGATATCCAAACTACTGTACACACAGTAGAAACATTTGGACGAGTCCAACACAGGCAAACCTGTCAGTATGACTGCATTCAAGCCAGATACAGTACTTGTCTGATACCTAAACTACAATGCTTGTCAGTGCTGATATTTACATGGTTTCTCATAAGTATATGGCTTCCACTGTTGAAATAGTCATTCTCAGCACTGCTCATGGCAGGGATTTCAACTGCCTGAAACTTTGCTACAAATGTAGCCTTAACAAAGGATACTGTTCTATATTTTGAGGAAGCTGATCTGAGATTTCCCATCACTTACTCTGATCTCTCATCTTGTGCTTGTCTCCTATCTTTTCCCAGTGTATACCTTAGAGGGAAGAGCCCGATACTATTGGGATGGTATCTTCCTTCTGCTTTTGTCTTTCTCCTTCTTCACTCTTCTTTCTCCATCTCTTGGCTCGGAGGCAAGGGAAGAGGGTAGCTGCAAGATTCCCATCTGGCCTCTCTTAGAGTGGTAACCACAAGAACATCTCATAATTTTCCCTTAATTGAATTATCACACTGTGCTCCTCTGGGATGCCACTCCGCCCTAATAAAATGGAGCGAGGTAATCCATAAGAAACTATTGGGGAGGGCAGAAGAGACACTTAGCCATGCCTATTACAGCCACAGACATTTGACACACTTAATCTACGATTAAATGAAATCTATTATTTTTTAACATATCCCACGAGAACCTTCTACCCAACCCATTTGTAATCACCTCATAGGTAACATGAGCCAAAAAAAGAAATCAAGAACAAAGTCATTACAATTCAAGTATTCTACACATTACAGTAATTACCGGGCTACAATGGACTCCGGCTCTCTGAGTTAGCTCGACAGAGAGAGAGATCCACAAACACAATAGGAAAGCCTTCCTAGACACCCTGTCTCAGACACGCAGATTAATTGCTTCTTTGTACCCAGGAATGGAGGAGCAGCGCCTTTACCTGCATGCTGCTGCCAGGGGCGGTCGGCCCAGGGGAATTACGCAGGAAAGGAGGGGAACCATGGTCGTGGGTTGGGGGTTGGGTGGGGGGGCTGTTTTGGGGTGTCGCATAGAGCCTGAGGTGAAATAGGTGGTGGGGTGATAGTGAGGGAGGGGTGAAGGGTGCCGTCAGGAGATCCCACAGCAAGCAGCCGTGGGCATTCGGCTGTGAAAAGTCATTCAGAGGGAAAACGCCGGGCATCCTTTATTTATTTGTGTCTGAAATATTTATCTGTCACGCGGGCCGTTTTATAATGGGCCTGTCAGTCTCCTCTGCCCACTCAAGGGTGCGGACATGTTGCCCTGAGCACCCGCTGTGGATCTCCCGTGAATAATTGCTGGAATTTCACTTTTGGGAACGTTGCACTTTGACCCTGAAGCTTGTTGTGTTTCTGCATCAAGAGAAAGGTAGAATGTTTTAAAGTATTTACCTTAGCTTGGCTTTTTCATCCATCACAAACACACACACACACACACACACACACACACACACACACACACTCACTCACTTCCATATACTCTCTCATACACACGTTCAAGTTGGAAAATAAATAATTCATCCCTTTACTCCAAGATGAAAACCCAATCAAGCTGAAAATCCCTGTCTTGCTGCACCTCTGAGCTGCCAGTGCTGCTGGTTAATGTGATGCTCACTGTTCTAATGCGCCGTTGTGTCGACACTCAAAGCGGAGACCTCTTCTAAAGGAACGTGCACTCCCCAACATTAATGGAAATTTTAATCTGGTGTAATCGCCTAAATGAAAGCCTACTTATGTGTTTCACAGTGAGCTGTAACGCTGAGTGAACGACAGGAGCTGCCATCTTTCAAATTGTTTCATCACCACTGTCTCTTCAGGGAGAGACGTGCAACTTTGAAACCCTGTCAGGCGGATAAAGAGACTAAGCACACAACAACAATACAAGTATGTTTTGTCGAGGGCGGAAGTTGACTCTGATGAGGAGCGGGTCAGGTGGGAGCCCTTTATGACACACTGCATCTCATCTGTTCACACTGAATGGGCTTAGTTAACTTAGGCAGGCTTTCTCATGCCTTTTTGCACATGTAAAATACTGTGCCACTATTGAATTGACTGCTGGGATGCATTGTGGCTTGTTCAAGATAATATGGAATTTTAGCACAGCCTCTGTAACAGATGTTCAACGGCACTTGTGGACCTGCAAGGATATACGTGAATATATTGTATTCAGTGTGTGCAGGTGTACACAAAGAGCTGCCAACTATCTACATACGGACATATGCATACAGAGACACACAAAGGTATACTTATGATGCTTACACACAGGACACATGCACCATGTCCCACATATAAACACTCACAATTAGGCAAGTGGGCACAAAACACACGTACAGAGACACACACACACACACACAGACATGCATACCAAAATGCAATGCCTGTAGTCTGAGCATGCATAATTAAGGTGTACCTTGTTTGGAGAGAGTGCATGTCGCCTCTCGATGTGCATACCACATCCCCAGAAAGAAGCTTTGAATAATGAAAAGTGTCACCTATGCAAAATGCAGGAGATGAGTATGCCTGCCTGTGAATGTGCTTTGTGCATGTTTTTGTGTGTGTTCATACTTGTGTGTATATATGGCTGTGTGGTTGTATTGAGTGCATCTGAAAGTGCGTGTGCGTGTGCGTGCGTGCGTGCGTGCGTGCGTGCGTGCGTGCGTGCGTGTGTATCTGCCGACAGACAGAGGTGTCTGTAAAGGTGTGTCTCACTGTGATGATGGACAGGGACGGCTCTTTGTCATTTAACATAGTGCTACTAGGACACTGAACCATATGTGAGTGCATGGAGCTGACAGCTGAGGCCCAGTCTTCCCTTGTCCAGCCTCCCACATCCTCAACCCCCCACCACCCAGTAGCCCTCCCTCTCCCAGCCTATCCTCCCTGACTGACGGCTCTTGTTGTCCCGTGAAGCAGGGGCACAAACACAGACATGGTCCAGGACGTCTGTCGGGGGAGCCATGTCTTCATCACAGTCTTTGTGCTGATGATGAGCTCTGGACTGGATAGGGTGGAGGGGGCTGACAGCCTTAGCACTTACTATTTCCACATCCCATTCAACGCTACTTGAAATACTTGTCCTTTAATGAGCCTGACTTAAATTAAATGTAATTGTTAATGAATTTTACTATGCCCAGATGATGCCATTGTCACTGCAGCATATACCTAAGTGCAAGACACAATGGGCAGATTATGAGATCAATATCTTGTTAACTGTGTTAATGTTATATGTTACATAGATTTTCTATCAGAACAAAGAGATACATATAATGCAGCTCCCGAGTCAGTCAGTGACAAATATATCACCTTTTTTGGAGCTGTTGTCCTGCCCTTATTTAGCTTATCAGTGTGCAGTTGCCATTGATAGGATCTGCTGGTGAAAAAGTGAGTGAAAGCCCAGTTGTCTTCATTTGATGGCTACTCAAGATAAAGCCACTGCATCCATTTATTGTTTACATAAGAACAATGAAATGTAAACCAGAATGACATCAGCTATATATTCACGATTAATGGTTGTCTCATGTGTGTTTCATGAATCCACTTTCAAATATGTCAAAGATGCCGTTTTGATTTTTTTTAAATCCTTCTCATTTAATATCATGCTGTTCCAACCAGTGACATCAGTGATTTCCTTGTAATATACTGTTCTCTATGTTCTATCTATGTATAAATAAATCCAACTACTTCATTAAATGGTAACTTACTTTAAGGGCTAAGCATCACCAATCATATCTACTTGTCACTTCTGTCTCATCCTTGGTCCCAGTGGTCAGTGGTCTTCCGAGTGGAAAAGCCTCTGTAGGATTCCTTGATTTTGTAATTGGCCTTAGGCACACTAGAGAGTGTGTAGCCATACAATAAATTAAATCTTACATTTCCTTTGATGGAGGAATCTGTGCCATTGATAAACTAAGGGACATGGCTGACACTGAAGAACTGCCTTAATTATGTTATTTCTCACAATTTTTGATAGCACAATGTGTAGTGCCATATGTTTAATTGGATAAAAACCCCACCAACTTTAAAATCTGTACCCCTTGAAAATAAAGACAAATTCTATTTTAGAAGCAGGACATGAAACGTGAAGTAGGTTAGATGGCCTCCAGGTACAGCACTGCAGTGCGAATCATTGTTATGGATGGACGAGTGAACCCCATGGTGATGGGTTACCAAATCTGCTGGAGCAGAAGCAAGACAAGGAAACGGGGGACTATCAAATGGATTGGATCTGTACTTTACAGGGACAAAAGCAGTGCCAATAGACTAGACAATATAAAGGAAGATAAGGAGATGGATTGTGCCCTTGGTGTTCAGAGGCTTAAGTTGGCCCATGAATTAGTAAAGTGGAAAAGTAGCTAATCGTGTTCAAGAGCTGGTTCCAACATGGGGGTTAGACGAGTGGTGAGCAGGGAATCAGGTAGTGACCAGTGAGAACTGCACTTGGGTCATACTGTGGGCAACATCCTATTAATCTACCGACATCACAGTCTTGTGTTGTTATTATCCGACAGGGTGCATGGTTTGGAACAAAACATAGGGGGCTCTTCTAATGCTCTTGCTTAGCTTTTGGAGCAAGATCATGTTTCATTTTGTGTGTTTTTTCTTTGTTTTTTTTGCAAATTAAGAAAATGGATCAGATGACTTAGATTTCTGTAAACTGAGACACTACAACCTGTTTTTGACCTTAGCTAAAAAAAAAGGAAAAAAAAAGATAGAGGTGAATAGTGTCATAATAATATTTCTAAAATCATAGTACATGGCATTTGGCTTTACATACTACACGTAATAGAATACAGATTCTCCAAAAGTAAAACAAGTCAAAGAAAATGAAGGAAAAAAAATAATGATAATGTACATAAGAGGAAGACAAGGCCCTGCAATACATAGATCTTTGCAACATTACATTCCACACTGTCAGCAGTAACGTTTTGAATTTTTGTCAAATGAACCTGTCCTGTCCTGACCTGTCATCTAATTCAGTTTTGTCTATGCTGTTTATTGATTAGTGAAACACAATTGGGGGGTGGGGGGGGCTAATTCCTGCAGACCAGTTGAGTAATTTAACCCTGGGGTCTCTTCATCTCTGCGACTGAATTTTGATTTTGCGAAATGGTATGATGATAACCCACGGGCTGCTTACACCTCCCTAATGTGAACAATTTACTCTTGGGTAAAGGAGAGAGAGAAAGTCAGAGAGAGGGAGAGGCAGGCTTCTCACTGCCCAAAGCGCCTTTTTGATGAAAATGGTGGATAAATGTTTACTTTTCTTAACTGTGCCACAAGGGAGGGTAATTGTAATTATTCCTAAGAGCAAACAGGGAAGTTGAAGCAAGCTAATGATGAAGTGCTCTCACTTTCTTGCCATTTAATAATAATTGCGACCTGGGTCATACATGCAGTCTGGAGACTATAAATCAGAAACACTTTAATCGCATACTGCAATGAATATTTAGAGATTTGTTTAAGAACTAATATATTCCCAAAATGGAAGTGCAACATTTTGGAAACAAATTATTTGCACAGTGATATGTCTTTGGTCATGTAAAATAAACCTCCTTTCCAACATCTTGATGTTTCCTGATTTAACTAAGCACAATGCCTCCTCCCCCCCACCTCACCACACACACACCCCACCCCACCCACTTACTGACAACAGCTACCTTAAAACCCCACCCCGTAGACATAGAGGAGACATAATATCTAATTAAGTTTCAGAGCTGCATTTTCATTTGTTAATCACTTAAGTGCTTCAAGGATAACCTGATATCCAAAGGTCTGGTCCCAGTAGCCCAAAATGTCAAAATGCAATTATATGCATGATTAGCCTGACCTGTTTCTATAGCACCCTCCCTCCCTGCCTCTCGCTGCCGGAGAAGCTGACAACTGCTGGCATGTTTATTTTGATGAGATTAGGTGTGGAGGAGGCCCCCACTGTGTGCAGCAGTCATGGCACCCCCATCTGGTCACTGGCGGAACTAACAACAAACCAGAACCAGTAGGCGAAGGGGAGAAATGAAGCGAGAGAGAGAGGGAGGGAGGAGGAGAGAGCACTTGCTCAGGTGGGGAAGATAATCTTTCAATCTCTGTTTAGCCTTAGGAACTGTGTGTGTGGGGGGGGAATCCTAGAAACAAATGGAAAATAAATAAATAAAAATAAAACAATTTATGCTTCTTAAAGGATAATATGATCACAAATTATTAATCAAATCATCTTGATCCAGGAGGCGGGTGGGGCGGGGGGCACTTTTGTGGTGCTTAGCAGAGCAGCAATCCCCTCTAATCTGATTGTGTAGAGATAAGGCGGCTTTAGCCTCACCATTGTGCCACTCTGATTAAAGGGGGCAGGAGGCACACTGCTTCCCGTGGTGGTCATGGTGACAGGTGAAACACACACAGACTCACAGGGAATGCTGATACAGTTACAAATGTGCACGATTACTGAAATACACTCAGACATGCACATACCCAATTGCACACAGAGAACACGTATAGACTTTGACGTATAGATTAACACGTATCTTTTTCACGTCATCTTCAGTCGTGTCCACGCACACAGTATAACGGAGGAAAGATACTGACACATCCACACTTCAATGCTGCGCACTAGTAAATCAAAAGGATCTAAGAATTTAAAGAAAAATACAGACTCGTTCAGAGGTCTATTAAAAGTGTTGTTAAGCTTCTACTTTTACATGTATCTCTTATTTAAAAGTATTTCTCTTTATTAACCTCTGAAGTGTAATCCAGATGAGCATCTTTCACCAGAAGTGGACATATAGATTGTCTGAGGGACCAACTCTAATTTTATTACACTGTTGTGTACACAACACTCACAGCGTGTAACCATAAGCAAACATACACTTGCCCATACGCATGCTATATCAGAATTTTCTCATGCCATGTGTCTCATACAGTTCCTAAGAAGTTGGCCTGCTTAGCCTAATTGGGTGTGGATTTGAGTTTGGAGTTAATAGATTTGAAAAGGAATATCTGAGGAAGTGTGCATTTTGACAAAGGCTGCAGGCTGGGATGTATGGAGCCCATGTGTCTCTGGAGAGGGAGCGTCAGGTCCCTGGGTAGCCCATTAGAGAGTGTACCCCTATCCCGACCAGCACCCCCCCCCCCCCTTCAGCTACACGGCTCCCCACACCGAGGGAGGCCACAGTAGCCAGACGCAAAGCAGAATATTCATGTTACACTACCGTGTGCGTGTGATCCTTCAGCCGGCTTAAGCACACACAGACGTGCACCCAAACGTGTACACACAGACAAACACAACACCAACACAGCCACTGATACATTTGCGCACACCCAAACATGAAAAAGCCTGAGCACCACCGATGAATGTTTGAAATGAGGAAAAAAGGAACAGGCTTAGTCATTTTAAACATCAAACATAACTGCATCAAGTGAACTTTTGAATTATATTGCATCATCTATTTGAAACAGTACACAGAATGTTGAAACACAGAGGAAATCACCAGTTGGTTTCTTCTGGGTTTGTCTTCAGGAAACTTCACGCAGTCAGGGCTGGCCGTGTGAGGCCTAAACCGGCATGGGAAGACTTGGACACACCGACGTAAGGGGTCCTTCCAACAGGAAAGGCTTTGAGAGGTGTTTAAATGCCAAAAGCCATTTTACAGTGCCACATCAGAGAGAAGAGAAAAAAAAGACTAGATTGACCTCTGACCGGGACCATTTTCACCTTGGCACAGACCACCTGGAAAAGCAATGAGTTAATGTTAAGTACCGTCTATGCCGCTTTCCCCCACCCTTTAATTTAGGAACAATTCTGTTGTCACTCTACTCTCACACAAACCTCAGTGTTTGTAGGGATTTACAGTGGACATGCAAGATGTAAGGTCCTTTTTATTTATACGGTACAAAAGTAGCTGTTGTAGAATTCCTGGGCTGTACTACACCTACAGTACGTTCTTTGTCTGGACACAACAGGGTTTGTAAAGTCACATGTCCTTTTTCAAGTGCTGAACCAAAAACAAATCTATATTTTAACAGCCCTGTTACCATTCCCCATAATGGTAATGTTCCCCTATTTACTTTGGCCCCGTTAGTCCTGGCTTATTGAACATTGCCGAGGACTATAATATCAATGTGAAAACAACCCAATACTTAGAAATGATGAAATTCAGATTAGTCATCATGATCTAGCGGGGGGGGGGGGGGGGGGGGGGGGGGGGGGGGGGGGGGGGGGGGGGGGGGG
>JAVQJL010089658.1:0-21542 GCA_036024295.1 Nannoperca obscura | reverse complement strand
ATGGTGGGAACGTTGGGTCTTTGTGTGTGTGGAAGTTGGTCTCGACCGGCTCCATGTGATTGAGTGCCCTGAGATAACTTTATGATATGGCGCTATATAAATAAAATTGAATTGAATTATCCATGTAACTATATTGCTGTCTGGCAAAATGCGATAGTGGTACATTTTTGTCAATTAATGATGTGGGATTTATAATCATTCAGATTGAGAATCCTTTGTGCTCGACCTCCAACTGCTGAACGATACCTAGGTTATGGTGGCTGTGGTGGGCGGGGTTAGGAGAAAGACGTGAACATTTTTTCCCCTGTGCTTTTCTAACGTCACACTTCCTTTAAATTACTACAGCATGGCGCATTGTGAATTCTGCAGCTCCAACAAACGTTTTCAATGTTTTAAAATGTAAATCACTTCACAATGTTCCAGCGGCAACTCTACTGTCCCATATCGTTCCAACTTTACTAAGGGGGTTCGGTGCAGTCAGTAGAGGACAGCGTGTGCTCTGGGTTCTACAACTTACAAGTTTGCATCAAAATACACAACATGGGCTGACCAACATCTGCCCACAGCCACGTGTCAGAGTGGGCTGAAAGCGGTTCCTGCCTTGGTAATCGAGAGAAAAAGTTCAGTTTGAGATTACAAGGACAGAGACTACATGAGGAGTAACCTTTCTAATTACCCTCAGCAGGAGCGTTGGCGTTTCGTGCCATGTAATTAAACAAGTAACGTTGCACTGTGTTTGAACGGAGTCGCGCGCGACGGTTTCAGTATGGGGTTTGGGTTCTAACGAGACCCCCAGGAGCCACGTATAACCCCACCTACGGCCTCTCGGGTTGACACGTGCGCAGGCAGAACACGGACTCATCTCAATTGGGGGCGGGGTGCCTCGCGCCCCAGGTTGCACAGATTTGCGATGCTGTTTGAACAATGTGGGGGGGAAGAGACTCTGCTTCTCACCGAACAGGCCTACAGGCAGGACTCTAGTAAAAGAGCTATAGCCTAAACCAGGTCGGGAGAAAGCTAAAGTTATCTCTTGCGTGCCAACCGGTGTTCCACTGTAATCCTACGAGTTGGAGTCGTTGGTCAACCAGCCCCGACACCAGATGAACAGCTGGCGTGTCCCTAAACGGCAGTGTTGAGGTAACATCAGGTCGTGTTACGAGCTGCCTATGTATACTGATATATTGGCTAGCTGAACACTGAGCGAACGTTAGCAGTTCGTGCGACGAACAGTAATGTAGCCTAGTGTTGACGCATTTATGTGTTTACATGCTCAATGAACCCAATACCTAGAGTGCGTCTAAAACAACTCATTGTACGAACAGCTAACACACAGACACAATTTTCTAAAGCGGAATTAAACTAGGTAGCCAGGACTGAAATAACAGCTTTACACCCGATTAACTTTGAAAGGCCTGCCCGTGAAAGCGGAAGGCTGCGACGCATCATCCCGACCACAACAACCCATGGTAAAAAGAAAAACTGCAACGCACCTTTGGCTTTCACGTGCGCCTTAGCGTTTTTCTTTGAAGCCATAGCGATTTTCCGGCAGCAGAGCTGGCAGACCTCTGAACGAAGAGTGGGAGAAAGATTGGGGTTGCCGAATGCTGTACTTCTAGCAGGAAAAAGGAATCAAAATTGCTTCTCCTGCCTCATAAAACTCAGAACCATAGAAATCCCGTCCACTTTAAGACTGACTGCTCTCTCAACCAATGACAGGCTTGCTACACAAAGAAATGGGCGTGGTGTGAAGATTTTCAGACCAATGGAATTCGAGAGGCGTCCAGCTTATTCAACCGTGTGGATAGTCTTATCTTTGCCCCGCCCATCCGCTCCTCTGGAACGTGGCAAGATGGTAGATCCCCTGGCATCGCGGTGTTTCCCTTTTTCCCTCTCCACACCATTTTTAATTTTAATAAAAATATATCAACACCGAAACATGTCACAACTACAGTGGCCCTGAAGTGCAACACAAACGCAAATCAGAAAACACAACACATTAACAGAAAACACAACACATTAACAGAAAACACAAAACATTAACAGAAAACACAAACACAAAACATTAACAGAAAACACAAACACAAATCACAAAACACAACACATTAACAGAAAACACGAATGCAAATCAGAAAACACAACACACTAACAGGAAACACAACACATTCACTCCTTACAGAAAGGGTAGGTACTCCTACCGGAAGACATAGGTGCTTATTAACAAGGATCAGACTGTGTACCTAGCTGGTCTCATGTAAACATGAGCGCTACTGATGATTCAGTGTTCACTATTATCAGGAATTATTTTGATGCAGGACATACATGAGGTGATGATTGATATGCTGTCAACGTTTCACGACATCACTATGAGTATGCGCACTTTGAAGACACGTTTAAAAGAAGCAGGGTTGTACACATTGTAGGGAAAGTTACTTTTGAAATGTAATAGGTTACAGATTACTAGTTAATAATAAGTTAATAATAAGTAATGTAACTATTTTGATTACTTCATTAAAGTAATGTAACTAATTACATTTGATTACTTTACTTTAACAAATGTTTTAAACTGGGTTAATAAAGCTGAAAAGTCCTAAAATATACATTTAAACCAGGCAGTGTAAACCTCCCAACAGTTCTCAACACAGATTACCGTCTCCCCCAGTGCAGCCTAACATATGCATGTTGTTATTAATATGAAATAAAGTGATATTCTATATAGAATACGGTTTACTCCCTATGATCAACCATTTTCTTATTACATTATTATTATATACAAATTACATTTATTTTGTAATTTAATTACGTAACGCTGTTACATGTAACTAGTTACTTCCCAACACCGAATGTATATATATATATAAACAGTAATTGCTATTGAGGGAAAAGGTGTGTCTGAAAAGATCATGTTTATGTATCTGTAGTGCCAGTACTCTCCAGTCTCACAACCTTACAGGAAAGCCTTCTCATCAATCATCTCCAGCACCTTGCATCGGATCTGCGAGGAGGGAATTTAAAACCCAGTCGTGGTTCTTGTTTCCTGGTTGTCAAAGCCCAGGATGCACTGCGACAGGGTGGTCCCGCTGACAGATGTCCATTGTTCCCCGAGGTTTAAAAATCACAGCACAACAGTACAGCCTTGAGATCTTTTTACTCCCACAGTAACGACACTCACTTCTTACTCCTTTTGTTATACCATAGCTGCATGCACAAGAAACAAGTAACCAAAACAGTAGCTTTGTTTTTCACTCGGTCACACAAACTTCGTCAAGGAAAAGTTAATGAAGCCCTGCTCCCTATAAACATCCCTAATTACCGGTTACCTCCTCTAAATCAGTTGCTTCCTAACACCCTGAGAAAGTTTCAAGAGCTATTTTCAATTTTACACAAATCCCATAAAATCCCACTAGTGGCTGCAGACGCAGTGACTTCACAAAGTATATCTCTAGATGCTTGGAACTGATTTCTGATATCTAACTATCTAAAATATAACCAAGACTTAATGTTAGACAAGTGCAAATGGAAGCAGACCCTCTGCTTAGTTTTCCGAATGTGTCCTGTCTGACAATATTATTGACCGCATGACAAGATTTGTCCGTTAAATATGAAGCTACAGCCAGTTAGCTTAGCTTAGCATAAAGACTGCACCTCTAAAGATGTCTGAGGAACACGTTATATCTTGTTTGTGGAGTTACTTAAAGCTCTAATATTCAACTTCTTTCCATCAAAACGCCACAAAATGAGTAGCAAACATAAGAAATGTTGATCTGTCCTTGAAAGCGACTCTTCAGTGATGGTTTGATTTAGTTTTGTCTTGACCCAGAACTAGTCCGGTTTAACATGAGCTGGAAAGCAGATCACTACCGCTGCTGGCGACTGACAGGGTGCTGTTATTTGCTGCTTTGTTGACACAGAAAGGTGAGATGTGAACTTCCCTTCATGAGAGGGAGTTTCTTATACTCTAATGCTGGAAAGTGACTCCCGCAGGTGGGGTTTGTTGCCTGTAAGGCTGGGCTAAATGGACTCTTCCTCCCAGTGGTTGAAACAGGATGTGAGATCATGAGTTGTGCTGACATAATTTACCTATTTACCTTATTCTGTAAGTACATCTTTTTCTCTGTGCTGTTACACTCTGACAAATACTTAAACATTTACATTATATAACATTTTTAGCATCTATACGCAGTATAAACAATTCATAAATGTTTTATGTATTACTGGCACGTACTCATTTATAAAATCTTCTTTATTCTCCCTGACAACTGACAAAGCTCCACCCACTGATGAAGGCCATGTAATGTGGCTGAAAGCCCCGGAAGAAATGTATAATTTAAAAATACATTATATATTTTTAATTCATTTCATTTAATTAAGTTTTTTTTTACTTTTTGATAAGGTATTAAATGTCATGACATTGTCATACTTTCAGTAACTGTTTATACACCATACAGCTTCATGACTTTATCACTACATGATGTGTTAAAACTAAATATATACTGCTTCTAAATGCTAAACAGGAGAGGGTGTAAGTGAAGTGTTAATTCCCATTAACAGCACAGCACTAATCCCGTCTGTGTTCAAAAGAAAAGGGCCCAACTGTCACTTTCCCTGTTTTCATAATTCATCGTGGCCACGTTCAGATAACCCGTTGGCCACACTGAAACGTGTGAGTTGGCAAATCCAGGCAGGCTCTTTCCACCCTCCATATTTCACTCACTATCTCGACACTGACTTGGCCGGGTGCGAGGGCTCATTGTTCAGGCGCTGCAGCTGCCAGCTACAAGGACGTAACTAGCAAGTTTCTTGTTGTCGCTTCCTTCCAGGCTGACAGGACGGGGGGGAAAATATGGCCGGCCTCCCTTTGCCATGTTTTGCCAGGCTGTAACTCAAGAAGGTGTGTGCTAGAACAAATGCGAGAAGAAGGTAAATCAGAGAGATTAGCCCTTTGCCGGCGGGTAAATGTATCCTCTACAGAGTCAACTTTACATGTCAGCCTTTGGATTGTGTCCGTTGCAATTTGAGTCTCGCCATCATTGGCTTTCTCCAGCTCAAGCAGAGGACGAGCTCGGCTCACAGCAAGTGTAGAAATGTCATGCTTGCTCTACATTAGCTGCATTTTTCCTTCTTGACCCCGGCCCCCTCCACCCTTGGTGCTATTTCCTTTCACAAATAGAAGATTAGCTCATACATCACTCCTGCTGATTCCCAGGCACCATAATCATTTGTCAGGCTCTTTTTGTTTTGTTTTTTTACTCTGACAGACGTTGGAAGTTACAAACAAGCTGTCAACGTGCTCTTATAACACCGCGGCTTAGTCCATTTTTATATTTCATATGTAGTTAAACTCAAAGCACCATGTGACTGCTCGTATGCCACTAATGGTACCCGTTTTGTCCCTGTTTGATTGGAATCCGACCTTTTACCGAGACTACTGAGCCTGTTATCCCACCCCCTCCTTAAACCCAAAGGCTCTTACTCAACAGTCTCACACAAGCACTGGTTAGAAAAATGACTGAAAATGTTGGAAGACTCTTTCTGCCCTCCTCTGACTTTGAAACAAGGATTATTCCACACTTTAACAAAACCAGTAACCAGGCTGTTACTCTATCACATGCAAATGGTGCCACTCAGTGTTTGCTCTACAAAAGCCACAGTTTCACCCTGAAATGCATGACCTAAACAACATTCAAGTTCTATTTTAGGGTTGTGTTTTTCTCCTAAAAAAGGTTGGAAAAGTACAAGCAGTCGGACTTGCGTCCTTGTGGTCGGTGAGGTCTAATCGCTGCATTCTGTTTGGGAGATGTAATCACATTACGCCATGCAGTGACGACTCTCTGGGCCTAACTTCCACCTAGTTTGAAGATGTAGCGGACTGATGTGTATTGATAGTCTCTCACAAACACTTTAAAATTAAAGAATTTGCTTTCATGTGCGTGGTATCTGTTTTATGTTACTGCCTTCGAACATGTATTGATACACTGTACCTGCACATCTGCAGTGCAGTCTTCATATTTTATCAATGAGGTAACTCCCCAATAAAACAAACTAACAATGACAGATTGTTGATCAAGAAGCAGGACCTGCACTGGCTGTGCACAAACAGAACAGAATAAAGCACTAGTTTACTTCATTATCACACTGCACTTACTTCACACTGTTCCTGAAGAGGAAAGCGCTTTAAAGCTGTAGTTTCTTAACTCGTGTAATGTAATGCAAAGCAGTGTTGAGGAATGCTTTGTCAATTTTCTCCACATTAATGAAGACACAATAAGAAAAGGCAGCTTCTGTTTTACTTAAAACCATAATATGAAAGCCCTACAGACCAAAACAGATTATAATTCTTCACTCTTCGAATCTTAAACTTTGAAAAACATAATTACTCCAACAAATCACTCTGCAGACAGTCTGTCTCACAGTTTATAGATACAGTCGTGCAACGCAACAGCTTTGAAGTTTAAATGGAAAAAAACCCCACCATGAACCGCGTTGCAGTAGATTTCGACAAATGAGCCTGAGGTCGAGGAGACTGTGGAGCAATCTGTTCGTTATCAGGTAAAGCAGAAACGGGAGTGTTGGATTGGGTCGGTAGCCGCTGTGGGAGCGTCTGCATACACAAACAAATGTGGACTCGGCTGTCCCTTTACATCCCCATCCCATTAATATCTGTACAGCGTGGCCTCAAATCACACGTTTAGTCACAAGTCGTATTGTATTAAGAGTGTGTTCAACAACAGCATCAGGAACAATTTCCTGCTGTCAGTGGTGGAGGACTTCTTCACATCCTTTAAGTAAAGTACTACTACTTTATAGTAGTATAGTATTAGCTGTTGAATCTATAACAACAAATCAAATTTTATAAGTTGATTACATATTTAGTATCAGTAAAATGATAATCTGACTATTTTTGTCAGATTTATACACTCGGATAAAAATGGCAGACAGTAAATAAAGGAAATAGGTGGTTTCTCTATTCTCTGACTTGTTTCTGTTAGCAGTGAAGCCAAGGTCAATTACTATCTGCATGTTACCATTTGTTGAAGCAATGCTATCATACATAACAACGCTTACTGAGACGACTGTAGAATTTTATGATTAGAGATGTTTTATCAAAATGTTGCCATCAAATGAATGTAGTGCAGTAGAAAGTACCATCTTCTGCCGTATAAAGTATTCAAGTGCTGTAAAACTCTACCACAGCACAGTAAATATTACTTTCCTCTACTGATGACAGTAACCCAATATTGGATTAATGGAGACTAACTTGGGACTAACAGTCGTCACTTTGGGCATCTGAACCATCTTACTGCAGTGTTTGTTTCCTTCTGTAGTTCTCTTTTCTCTCTGGATTGAATTCATCCATAAATAAAGTGTTTGGTCGCACATTTGTCGACTGAGTTTAAAAAAAGCAATGGTAAAGAACAGATTTTTGAGGACTGAAGCCTAGCGATGTACTGACGCACTTAGAAACCAGGCAGAATGTGTTTTGGAAGAGGTGGCTGCATGTTATGTGTGTGCTTAGAGGGTGTCGCTGAATGTGTCATACTAATGTAAGTCCTGACCCCGACATGGGGGCGCACATCTGCACATATCTGAGGGACGTCATGTACAGTAGTCTGCTGCATGAATTGCTTTCACGCCCATAAAAGGAGCATTTTAATACACAACACATCCCTTTTCTACCAGAACATCTATCAGCTCTCGGATCTCCTCCTCTCATGTATCATATTAAAAGTCTGAACTGGCTTTAAGCAGGAATGTATAATATGCATCTGGCTGGAACATTTCTTGGAGGAATACAGGTGTGCTTCTCGTAGCAGCCTTTGCTAAGAGCTCAGCAATCACGTCAACTACTACAGTTGATGAATGAGGCAGTTTTGGGAGTACTGATAATATCTTAACAACGTATAGGTGAAGACAGATCCTGCTCATGCACGCACTGGAATATGTGTACATACAGATCCACAGCTGCTTGACAACTTCCTAAAACATGCAGTCATTTGCACAAAACACCATCTAACTTCTTTTTTCCGCAAAGGTCACAACCTGCCTCTAAGGTGAACCTGCAGAGACAGGAACGCTGATCATTAATAACCAGAAATCAAAACCACTGTGTTCTGTTTGAAAGAGCAGGGCAGGTCTGGATAATAAGCATCTCAGCGATGATGAAGACATCGCTGAAGAATGTTCTCCATCTGATCCGTGTGAGTGATATCACCTCATGTGCAGTTATGCAGATGACATGAAGATGTATTGTGTGCCCTGCAAATCATTAAGAGGAGGCGATGCAGTGTCACGTTTGCAGCTACTGTGCTTTTCTAGCTGCAATAAAAAGCTCACTTACATTCATTAGAACTTCTTGTGCCAATAAATTACGTCAACGCGCTTTTGTTTCATATCATCTTT
The DNA here is from genome assembly GCA_036024295.1 of Nannoperca obscura. Classification (NCBI taxonomy): domain Eukaryota; kingdom Metazoa; phylum Chordata; class Actinopteri; order Centrarchiformes; family Percichthyidae; genus Nannoperca; species Nannoperca obscura. The sequence continues at coordinate 13,145 of JAVQJL010089658.1, read as the reverse complement.
GTTTCTGCGGCAAGTTCGCAACTGTTGTACTTTCGCTTTAAGGCTGAGATGCATTGTGCAAGCATCGTGACTAATAAAACAGGTTTTTATGGGAAAGCACGCACATCGTAATGTGAATCTTGAAATGTTGCATCTAAAAACCAAAGACATCTGATTTCAGTGATTTGCTTTAGCTGTCAGGTAGCCTGGGATATATATAGATAGAGATATCAATGTTAAGACTGGTGATATCAATATTTAAGAAATCAGCAAACAACTGTAAGCATGAAATGTACTGACAGTTTTACTGCTATAAAAGAAATCGGAAGAAAACATCTTGCCTGTACTGCAGTTTCTTGATATTTATTGCCCAACATTTACTCAGAAAACCGATAAATGGAGTAAAATTATCGGCCTGGCTGATCGGTCTGCTCTATTTACTGCCCCTTTAAAATGTACTCTCTCTTTGTACCCTCATCCCTCATTATGGCTTTGATTTTAAAAGCATAATTGAGTGAACGTTTTTGTTAGAATAAAAGCAAAAAATCCTATAAAAGTCAGAGAAAATATACACTGTTGTAAGTAGTGGTTTGTATTTATTAAGAGAGCCCTTCTAACAGGTTAGGGTCAGAGTGCGGCCGTGAGTTTTGCGCAGTCCAACCACAAAGTGATTTCTTCTTCTCGCAAATATACAATATATATATTTATATATGTAGTGTTGTATTAATTAAGATAGACTTGAAAAAGAGTGTACTTTAAGTGTGTTTTAGTCAGTGGTCGTCGGGATCTAATCACCTTTAATAATGCTGTTTTTTCTGTTCAGGATTTTGTGCCGTGTTTGTGTAGCGGCCAAATGAAACTCTGGCTCCGGGTGTGTACACGCAGCTTTAGAACATAAAATAACCAAATGAAAAACCAAAGTAAAGTGTAGCAAGTGAAAACCTGGACTCTGTAACACCAGACCTTCTGCCTCTCTTCTACCTTTGGTATAAAATGATCCCAGAGCAGCTGGCTTTGTCAACATCAGGGTGCTGTGTGCATTTCACTGGCGTTACATCACAGGAGTTCATGTTCCATGCCTCTTTGCTGTCATCTAGACACGTGAAGCATGTGTGTAGCTTTAAATGGTAAAGATAGCAGGCTGGACGGCTCAGATGTCCATACAGCCTCCGGGTTCAGTGCATCACATGACAGCATCAGCTGAATCAGTCACTATGTTGCAAACGTGAAGCGGGATTTAAGATTTTTGTGCTGCACATGAAATCAGAGGATACAGATGGTGATAAAGTTCACTGCAGAAGAATAAAAGCGAGCAGGAAGTCTGTATATATGTGAGCTGAAGTCATGTTTAAAGGAACATCTGGTGATGGTTAGGATGCCGCTCTCGCTCTCACACCCCTGCTGCTCCTGCTGTACCCGCCGCACGATGATGTCACTCCTGGACGGCTGCTCGATCGCCAATAATCAGAGGGCAGCCGGGTTCATCCCCGGCCCCCGTCCCAGATTAACAGGGAGGAGGTCAGTCAGCAGTCGGAGGCGGTCAAAATTAAAGAGGCAGCAGGAGATGCAGAGTTTAAATTTACAAGGAGTATGTGTGCTGCACGATACCGGGGGGGAGCAATCACAGGGCCCAGTAAGAGGAAATGATTACATCCAGCTAAAACGCATCGTGCAACACCAGAGGAATGAGTGAAAGTAAAGCCCGGTGTGACAAATTGACTCTTGCAGTGTACAAAAAACACAAAAGCAGGCGATAAGTGGCTTTTCCTTATAGAAGGTAAAGCTATTTTGGGGTTTGCAGTTGTTCTAGCTTCTCTGTAATAATGTTTTGGAAGGGAGTGCACAGCAGAACAGAAGCCGCTGAACAAACTCTGGGTTTTGGGCTCGGGCGAAGGACTTAAACGTTGTTTACTCAAGCTCCTCTGGGATTCTTTCTTCCTGCTGGAGGCAGGCTTGATGACATGTCTGCCTATTCAGAGGAGCAGCGGACTGTTATATGACAGAAATATATCTTCTTGTTAAACAGCACATCCACGGTTTTATTAACACCAGTTCAGTTTGGCCTATGAACCTCAGAGGAGCTGAATCATGCACTTACATCAGGACCGTATCGTGTGACTCCTAATGAAGAGTCTAATGTTGTCTGGACAACAGGGAGGGACACCTCCAAACACATACGTTTACCGAATAACTTTACAAATCACACAGATATATAAACAAGGCTGCGTCCACCACTGAAGACGGATGACAAAAGCTGAACCCCCCCACACACAGTTTGACTTGCCTCTATGTACATGCACTCATGCTGAAGTCTCCTGGCGAACCTGAGACTGACAAAATATCCCCTCATCAACTGTTTCCATGGTGATCTTGTTGAATACGCAGTGTGACTGATGCTTATCAGAGCCAGTAGATTACTTTTCTGTCTTTGTTCTCCTCTGTCATATAAATCTTTGGCCTTTTCTCACGCAGTAATTAGCTGGACGCTGGACCGGGGCCTATTTTTCATGGCAGCCTGTCCTTCCTGACATGCCCGGTGACAATACGCAGGCCGTCGTCACGCCGTCCTCCGGTCCAACTCAAACATTCTGCTACGGCTAAAGTGCAATGATGTGATTGTCCCAAATAGGTCACGGGCCGACGTCCAGCTGTGTTTCCTATGTGAAATGAATTGCTGATTGTGCATGTGTGTGTGAGAGTGTGTTTTTGTGTGTGTGTGTGTGTGTGTGTGTGTGTGTGTGTGTGTGAGACATGTGATATTGCTGAGGAAGCAGTAAACAGAGCTCGCTGCCCAGTAACTGCTCTGTGTGACATTTACAGAAGAAATCAGTCAGACATGTTTCCACCTCTGTCTTAGATTGCAGTGTTAAACAGCACCTCCAAATAATGAATGCCAGACTTATCTCACATTACAGTATTTTATGGATCACAGTTTCACAATTAGAAGCATTAAGACTTCTGCAACATGCCTGTGCAGTCATCTGAAATAGCTGTAATGTCTCGTAAGCCAGCGTACAGTTGGATATTTAACACAAGTGCAGCATTCATGGTGAGCCATCCAATAGTTTTTGAGATATCACTCAAATTATTAATTCCCCCTGTCTAGAAAACAACCCTTTGTAACAGTCCATGTGGTAGATAGATATTTCACAGGATGAGTGAGAACTTTGACCTGCTGGTGGCACCGTAGGTAAAGTCCTGTGGGGACTACACACCTCTGTACAGAACTTTACGGCAATCAATTAATAGTGGACCGACTGACACTGACATCCCTAAATCTGTTTGAGGACTGAAAAGAGTACAAGCAAAACTCAAAAGTTAAGCAATTCTAATATATTGCTATGATCTTGGACACTTTAGAGAATTAGCACATTATGAAACTGCAGCATGAACAATCTGATCTTCAAGTGTCCCTCGTTCTGAGCTGCTGGCACTGAAATGCAGACTTAGCAGTATGAAAGCTATCCAGGGACATGGTTTTTCACTCTGGTTCACAAATATCCGCAGACCTACCATAAAGCAGAGCTGTAAATGTAACGCTTATTTGTGTATTTAAGCACAAACCTACATTTTCTGTCCACAAACTCTTGCCTCCCTCGCTCGGCGGCTGGATCATCTCCAGTAAAAACCTGTGGTTTGCTCCAGGTTTGTGCAGAGTTGTTCAATAAAAGGTGATAATAAAAGTAAAGGATTTACTACAGGTCATGGTAAAGACAATAATTGAATTCTTAGGTCTGGTTTTTCCCCTATAATCCTGAAGAACACTTTGATTTAATGCTAACATCACATGGGATTATGAAGACGTTAAACTGGACTAGCTGCCAGACTGCTTTTGAGCAGGCCGGTCGACTCTTTAGATAATTCAATGCCTGCTATCTCAGGGTCATGGAAAAAGTCCAAAATGTGATCCCCTCACGCTGAAGAACATGCTGACATTGACTGGTAAAGACTGGTACTGTCGGGACACTGAGGCAGTAAGACATGACAGATACGGCTAAAATAAGAAAGCTGCATCATTCAGAAGTTTGGTTTCAGTTTGATGCTGCACTTCATGCGTGCTGTTGTCACTTGCTTTTTGTGTTCTGCCTGTTGGATTTTAATGAAACGTGCAGTGCATCGTCATGGTCTGTCTGTAGAGGTGTTTTATTACCTTTCATTTATAGCAACTCACATGAGGCCCTCTGCTAGTCTTTCAGTATTGTAAAGTATTATGTCTAGTCCCATCCCATAATGAAATCAAAGACTGGCGTATTAGCTAGCACTCAGGCATCCAATTTACCAGATAATTCAGTAATAGTGCATATTTTTCATTCACTTTTGAGTTATAATTTCCAGGTTAAGTGAAACACCAGTGATGCTGGGGTCCGACTGAGAAGCCAGACTCTTATAAGACTTGGAATCAAAGGTCTCATCGTCATTGGCACCCTATTTTCTAAAGCTCTTGGACTAGCACAGGCAATTTGCTTTCATGTAGTTGGAGGGCATCCAAAACTAGCATTTACATCAGATATCACAATATAGAAAGGGAGTGTGACACCGAAACGTTCCCCTGAAACCAAAATGAGATTTTCTGTAATTGCTTTCAGATCATATGTCACCAAATAACTCCAAGGACGCCAACACAAACACATGTAGACACGGCGGGGCTGCAGTTTCACACACTGACCTCTCACGCTCCTGCTCCAGCAGGTTGGTGAACTCGTCGCTCTTCTTCATGAAGTCTCCGTGGTTCCTCTTCTCGTCCTCCAGCTTATACAGGGCCTGTTTGTGCGACTGCTCCACCATCAGCAGCTGCTCCAGCATCCGCCGGTGCGTCTCCCTCTGCTTCTCCACCAACTTGTCCAGCTGTGGAAGGGGGCACATAGAAAACACCTGTCATGTCTGGACTGCTCTGTGTTTGTCAGACACAGTCACTGAGTCACAGTTAAGAGAGAGTGTTACCTCCTCCATGGGCTTCTCGTAGATGTCCTCCTGGAAGACGTCGGCCTTGCCCTGGATGGCGTCTCTCTGCAGGGCCTGCAGGACCTTCTGTGGTGTGACAAAGCCATATTTGGCCTCCAGCAAGGCCAAGTCAATTTTCTCAGCCTTCAGTACCGTGATCACCTCATCTCTGGCCTGTAGTGGAAGGTAGATTTGGTTACAGTAGATTGTAAAGTACATTTATGAATGGTTAGTCTGTGAACTTCTATCTCTGCTGTGTTCGCTTTAATTTAACCTCAGCAATAAGACAAACTTGGCTACTTGTTCCCAGCTCATCTCTACAGTTTGGATTACCTGCAGCTCTCCTTCGAGCAAGCTCAGTAGAAAGACCAGGTCATCTCTGGAAAGGTCCCTGCCCTTCTCCCTCCGAGCCCCCTTTGCAGCACCGCTGGCGCTGCTGCTCCCACCTGCACAGGTGCTGTTCTTGGCCGTCTTGTTATTCCGCTGAATGGTTCCGGTGTCGTCCGGTGGCTCGCGGTGTCGGCTGCGGCGCTCGGCCCTTCCTGAGGGCTCCTCTCGTTCTGCAGATCGCTTGCCTGTGTCGGCCTGCTGCTGGGCCGGCATGGCCTTGGTTACATCCTCCAGACTGTTGCTGCGGGATCGCATGTTCCTCTACCTGTTAAATGAGTGGGAGATAGGAGTTCTTTCATATCCTGCATGCAGATAGACCCTGTGACTTTATTTATCTTTGCATTAAGTCAAGACAGGCCAAACACAAAACATAATGTGTTGAATTTGAATGGACGACCTTGACTTTTGACCTTGAACACTCAGCAGCCCTGCAGTCATGTGATGTTTGTTACAGGAGTTACTTTTTCTGGCCTGAGGATTTAGGCATTAGTGTGTGGGCATGGATGCCACTTTCACTTAACCTTGGAAATAAGAAAGATACTCCACCAAACAACACAGAGAGCACAAGGATGCATGACCAATGGTCCTTGGCATGTCCTGTTTATTGCATGTCAGACAGTGGGATCTCGTCACACCTGTTTGGTCATCGTGCTGTAGGTAGGCCATTAGCTCGATCTGTCTGCTACGTCCGGTTCCACATTTGTCATCTGTACAGCGCAGCAGCGTGTTGTCGTGGCCTGACATGTTGTTGTTAGGCACTCAGCAGAATAGAGTCTTCATCGACACGTCGTACCACCGGCCACAAAGCACGGTTATGCCACAAAACGTCTTTTGGACCCGGGCCTTAAGTCCTGTCACAGCGAATTACCCAGAGCTGCCGACTGTCAGTCACACCTGATGACTTTTCCCATAATGATGATGAAAGGTGGTCTGATGTGTTCGGAAAATAAGGGAACATCCGAGTAGATGACGGAGTGAGCTATGAATAAAAAGCCTCGTGGCTACCAACCAAGGTCTGTTTGGAGTTTACAGTGTGTCGTTGTGACATCTGGTTTGTGAATGGGCCTTTCAGTGACTCACTGACTATGATAAATAGATGAATGCTGTAAGCTGCAGACTCATGGGCAAAAGAACTGTAACGCCAAGTCTTTTTTTTTTTTTTTTTTTTTTTGCCATCATGTTCAGCTAAAGTAAATATATCCAACAAACAAAGCAGAAGTGAAATGAAAACATGCTGTGAGGAAGAATAATCTACATCATCATGTAACCGGCTCGACTCGCATCAAAAGCTTTCCCACTAACTAAGACAGTATTCACACACTTTTTTATGTGGCAGACAACACGAGATGATAATGTACTTCTGATTTCTTCTGGTAACTCAGAAATGGGGATGAGACCTTAGAGATCTTTATAAATACTTAATTATTTACATAAAAAGAGGATTAGCTATAAATGAAATAAAATCAATCGATTCATTAGTTTATGGTTAAAAATAAGCTCCTGCTTTTATGGCAATGCATCAGTAATAATAACACAGTATCAACATTTGAAACAAAACCGTGACAGGGAGGCAAGGAGTACTTTTACTTTTAGTAATTGTGTACATTTAGCATGTAATAATTTCTTATACTCACTAAATAATTCTGGATCCAGGACCTGTAATGGAGTATTTCTATCCTGTGGTGTTGCTGTTTTTATTTATGTAAAAGATCTGGATACTTCTGCCACCACTTAATCATTAAAATAATATAATAAAGCAAAGTTAACACAACTTTCAGCCTTAGTCTCGTGTTTCCACTGAGACACAAACGAGCATCTCACCACTCCAACAGAACTTTCTGAGATGGACTGATAGTGGATAGATGCTAGAAAGACTCTGTGTGAGGCCCTCTGACACTTTATGAGTAAGAAAGATGGCTGGGTGATTGCATTGTGCACACACTAGGCAAGGCGCCACATGATTCAGAGCTGAGGTAATTCCCTGCAGTCTAAGACAGACTTACTCAGAGATCTGGGCTACAGCCGATAGACAGAACTGCTCAAAGAGTGTGTGTGTGTGTGTGTGTGTGTGTGTGTGTGTGTGTGTGTGTGTGTGTGTGTGTGTGTGTGTACAGATTTAGATAATTTTCCTGTTCAGCATGTAAAGGATACAGAACAGTTTGTGAGTTTGTAACCTTACCCTGAGCGTCATTAGAACAGTATGCAACCTTTCTAATGAGGTAATGCACTAGATACATAATCAACCCAGCTATCAGTCACATATGCATGAAGCGTCGCAGGATACCGATTGGAGCTGAGATCTGAGCAACAAATCCAAGGGTCACAGACATGTAACGCTGCCCGCTGAGGATTCCTACATGTGCAAGTATCACGTATCCGCAAAATCTCCAAGACGCATCAGAAATATATCACATGGTTCATAAAAAGGTTCACAGAAGGGACATGAAAATAGCCTCGTATTGGATCTGACAAACCTCCAACATCACTTGTGGTGGGAGGTTGGAGATCAGTGTCATATCTCTGGCGAGTGATGTTCCTGGTTTTTGTGAACTGTGTCATTGGTTGTTGGAAACTTGGAGCAAAGCATTGGAATGATCCAAAGAAGCAGGCTGTGCTGATTTGTGTTCATGGACTGGCGTAAAATCATTAACTGTAGTCACCGCTCTGAACACCCTTTTTTTTAAATTCACCAAATATCAGTTCCATTTCTGAAGGATTAGTCCTTTAAAGGGGTTGAATGAGATCATCAGAAAGCCGTATTATAGTTAACAATTCACTCAGATTAATATAATGAGCTTTTTAATATGAAGCGATCACAGATCCATAAGAAACATTTTCATTTTAATCAAGTAGACCTCAGTAGATAAGAGAGAAAGAGAGTTAATCCCATTCTTCTTCTTCTTTAAGTGTTAGGCTTAAAAATCCTGTCTAAATCAATACAGAGTGCAAATAGACTTCTGAAGGCAGTGCCAAATGAAAGCACAGCGTTAAGAAGATGCTGTTTGGAAATTTCCTTTGGGCCTTCCTTTGGCGGAGGAGGCAACAACACTGGCTGTTAAAACACTGGTGTACGCTGTGTGTGCACATGTTTTCTGTGTGTGCACATGTTTGACCGTATCGTGTTGTCTGTGCTGTCAGCCTGGAGAAGGTGTGAACACAAAACTGCCAAAACACAAAGTTAATTAGACACCATCTGTGACGCGAGACCTCCAATAACCCTGTGAGAGCCCGACAGAGCCCGATTAAATCACTATCAAGTATTTCTCTGAATCTCTGTGACGAATGAATGAATGAATGATCGGGGGGGGGGAAATGTCTCTGGAAAGATCTTTTTAGTTGGAAACAATCAGTATTTCTCATGAAGTCACAATGTTACCCAAGTGTCAACCTACAGTTATCATGTTTGTACCTGTGCTTCTAACGCAATAACACATGATTTTCATCTGCTGAAGTACTCATTGCCCCAACAGCATGAATGAACGGGTGTGTGACGTGTAAACTGTCCAGAGATGACTTAACCGTGCTTTGTCCTCTCACTAATCCCATCCAGGCAGCGTCAGGCGTTCTTATTCACAGCAACTTGAATAATCTCCAATCATTTGTCATTTTGTGAGCAGAGATCAGTGCCAGGAGGTGATGTTATGATTAACAGGTGCTCAGATCTTACGCAAGAGACTTGGCCGCTCATCTTGGTTTCTACAATAAAGGCAACGTATTGAAAGAGCCGTTCAAGCACGAGCACGCTAATATGCAGAGGGAGTGTGAATGTGTTTTTTATTTTTTTTTTATCTGTCTCTCTGACTTTTCATTTAAGGTGTGCCTGCATGTTATACATGACCTATACAATGCTTATAGCTTTAGCTTAGCCAGTGACTAAGCTAACGTGCTGATGTTAAGCAGGTGTACGTTCATTAACAGAGACCAATAGGAATGTCATTAGTTTTGCAAAGTATATATAAACTAAAGTATTGGACACATTTTGAACTAATGAGGAAATCTCAGGGTCAGCACAGCTGTGGGGAGTCATCCTCTGGGCACCCTGCATGTCTGTACAAAATGTCATGGCAATCCATCCAGTAGTTGTTCAAATATTTCTATACTGACCAAAGTGGTGGGACAGACCAATATTATCATCCCTAGAGCCACAGTGCTAACATGGCTCCAAATGAGCAATATTAATAAAAGCAGCCAGCTTATTCATTCATAAGTTCTCTTTGCTTTTCCCCTCGTTTCCTGAGGCCCTTCCATTACCTTGTGCTCTCATTATGCAGTGAGGACAACATCCGAAGCCAAAAGCAAAGCTGTTACTGGAAACAGTTGGCAGTGTGGGCTTGTCTAGCCGGGACCACCGAGGTTTCTCCGACTAGCTACCGGGTCAAAAGCCTCATTCATTCAAAGAGTTTTTACGCAGTGAACTCGCCAGCCAGCCAGCCACTAACTCATAAAGCCCCATCAAGTCTTTTTATCACTCATCTGAACACTTCAAAAAGCAATTAAGCTTTTTATTTTGACGATTTATGATTTTGGATCTTTTTTTACGACCACTGGGACTCACAATCTAAACCAGCACCCCCCCCCACACACACACACACACACACACACACACATATAAAAGTATGTGTTACCCAAACAATCAATTACTTTTTTTTTTATTGAATTGTCAATATACCTAGTACACGCTCACCAGGACACCAGGGTCTTTCACGATGAGCACTTGCTGTCTCTGAAGGCTCACTTTTTAGTGATGACTTCACTTTTCATGAGAACTGGTGAAGTGAAGCAGAGGGAGGGCCGTTAAAGTCAAGAAGGTGAGAGGTGAGGAAGCAGGTGTGCTGCAAAAATACACACACATGCAAACAGCAGCCTGTGTGCACAGTTGGCATACACACCGCTGCACAGACACGCACACACAAATTACTGAGTAAATTCCTGCAGCCTGACATCACGCTGCTGTCAATATGATTGAGGGGAAGAGAGAGGCAGATCAAAAGAGAGCAGAGAAAGGGATGAGAGGGGAGGGAAAGATGGGCAGCATGGAGTATGTGCTGGTAGTATGCCACATACTGTGCACACACTTCATATAGCAGAAACATTACTTTTACTAGCTAATTCATGCTTTTTCTTTTGCATGTATGCATAAACATCCGAAAGATGTTTCCAGTTAGCATCCTAGCACTTTGGTCTGAGGCTAGATTTTCACGTGCTGTTCCTAAAATTAAGTCGTAGTTTGGCGTTTTGTGAAATCAACTTGCCGGTACATTTGAAGCCAACGCCATCAGCCGGTTAGCTTAGCACAAAGACTAAAATAAAGGGCATAGCCTGATTCTGTCTATAGATAATAAAATGTCATTCAAACTAGTTCTTTGGTTAGCAAAAAATCTGGGGAAAAGAAGATTTTATACAGAGGTACCAGAAATGTTGTGCTGCTTTGGATTGTTGCACAGCTACGGGAACAGTCTTCCTCTGTCAGTAGCCCACACAGTCTGTTAGTAGCCCAGGAAGACTGTCCAAGGTGAAGTACTGACACTATCTGACGCATGTAAAGTCAGATGTTGATCATCCTGGTCAGGTGTGATGAACGTGTGATCACTGTGTAATCACATGACATCATTATTTTCACTGTTCAGATGCAGCTGTACAATCCCCAGCCTGCCCTTTGCATTAGTTATTCATGAAATTCGTTGTTCTTTACACATTCCAGGTGAATGTCACGGCTTCTTCGTTTCCATCCCTGCAAATCGTTATTCACAATTATACTTAAATGCTTGCATGTATGCGAGGCCACACACACTCAAAGAGCAAAATGAAAAGAGCGAAATAAAGTGAAATTCGATGTCAGTGATGATTAAAGTAGAAACCTGCAGAGCCGGAGGAGGTCAGAAAGCCCTGAGATCCAAAAGCACCGCATTTTTCTTTTGGCTCAAGATTGATTTGACAGAGTTGAAATAAGCTTGATAAGAATATAAAACAGAGTTTTTTTTTAGTGCAGGAGTGCACTAGTTTTCACTCAGCTGTTACAGCTACTACCTTCTAGCAGCTTTAATACAACTGATAACTCATAATTCAACAGGTCCATGGCTTAATGCTTTCAGTAATGCAATTAAGCAGTAAAAGATGTTTTAGATGAGTACTTGTGGGGCTTCTTGAGGTTAGTTTTTCCACTGTAAAATATAAATATATTTGTAGTGTTTCTAAGTTATTAAACGGTATCAAAATGCATCAGAATTCTGAATGAGCGAGCCGCGTGCTGTGCCGGAGGGGTTTCCATCATCACTGAAATGTGTACAAACTGTGCAGAGGTTGCCGCAGCAACAGGTAGCGATCAGCGTTGTGGCCTGGAGGTTGGATGAGGGGCCATAAAACGGAGATGTTTTCTGAGAGCGTGAGCGCTGCTGGACTGTAAAGCAACAAGAGAAGCGTTTTGGGAATTCCTCTGCAGCTCCTGCAGCACAGCTGTGGAGGAAGATCAGTCAGGCAAACAGAGATGTTGCAGCCAGACGTGGGCACGCCGTTATTTAAAGCTGTAGGATACATGACAGCGACTCGCTGCTACAGGGATTATAGCTGGTAAAATGCCTGTCATGGGTGTCTTTTTTTTTTTGCATCAAGCTGTCTCTGCTAGATGATGCAACCCCAGGAAATCTTTGGACAGGCCAGAAAATGTAACAGTGTCAGCTTTGCACATTTCTCCCTGCAAGCATGTGTCAGAGACAGGGATCACATTCAGTAACAGTGTGGTTCCATTGTGCATTTCTAAATCTGGTTTTATGGGATAAACTTTGGTCGGGACATCAACAGAGATCTTCCAGCTGGAAATGGAGCAGTGATAATTATTCCCTCCCGTATCTTCTGGAGCCAAAAGAAACAGTTAATTTAAACATCTATCTATGCAAGCAGTCACAAGATACTTCAACTCTCTACATGACATCACAGACACAGGTCGGTTCTTTTAAAACGGGCGTTTATTGCTTTGGGAACTTGCATTATGATGCATCCACATCTCTGTCACGCCGTGAGAACTGTATTATCAAACGGTACGAAATACATCAGCTATACAGCACATGAAACGGATACAAATAATGCTTGGCGCGAAAGTGAAACAGATAGCATTCAACAAGCACATATGAAATATGCCTCATGAACTCAAAACATGTGACAGCACTTACACTGCATATAATGGAAATATACTGCTACAACAAGGGCGTTGCTACACAGTGAGCAGTATGAGCATCTGTTTTTCACCAGGGGGCGCCACGTTGCCGTTAAAGTGTGAACCTTTTAAAACTCTTTTGAACTGAAGAAACTGTCAGATTCATTGATTATAGTTGCACTCTAACAAATTGTGATACTTATTGCAAAGCTATCATAGACAAATATGTGATTTCGAGCTATATTAATGAAATTGACATAACCGGAGAGAGTTTAACCTCTGGTACTCCCTAAGCCAAAACATGCTAAGCAATCTGTGTATGCTCTCTTAGCTCATGCAGGTAACACAACATAAAGCTGATTGGTCCTCTGGGGATATAGGAGGAAAGACGGATGGGGACTAGTGCTTCCTTTGCCAGGTTTACGTTTGAAGGAGTTTTCAGTCTGGGAGGAAGGCCAGAGTCTGATGTTAAAGCATGAAACGAGGCCAAGCATACATGCACTCAGTCGTACTCGCTGTGCTGAATGTGTGTGAACGCACGCACGCACGCACGCACGCTGTCTAGTTGTTTGTCTGCTTTTAAGCGCCAGTGTTAAGAATGTCTTTCTCATGATCTCATGGCTGTGTGTGTGTGTGTGTGTGTGTGTGTGTGTGTGTGTGTGTGTGTGTGTGTGTGTGTGTGTGT
>JAVQJL010089650.1:0-24138 GCA_036024295.1 Nannoperca obscura | reverse complement strand
CCCCCCCCCCCCCCCCCCCCCCCCCCCCCCCCCCCCGCCCTGCTGACGAGGCCGAACACACAGCCTGTTTAAAGTCTGCCTAAGGGGTGTCTCTTTCTAGCTCGGTGGACGTGAGCTTGGTGACATGGTTTGCATTCTTATGTCGACCTTACAACTTTCCACCTTTTAGAATTGTTCAGCACACAGCGTTTTTTTAAAAGCCCTCTCAGAGTTTTTAACCTCCTCACCAGCAGCTCCCCACCGGAGGGTAATTCATTACAAGCTCGTGCTGTTCCGCCAAACTTTGTTCAAACCCACAGAACTTTACTGCAGCGTCTCGTAAAGATCCCAAAGTTTCCAGACTTCTGCAGAACTGTGTATGAAATGGTGCACAAGACGTCTGGAAAATGTCCGTTTTGTGGTGCGATGGAACCATTAAAACACCTGGAGTCCCGGGTTTGAATATTTCACTGGGTGTAAAGCTTCAATAAAGAAGTGGAAGACTGAATATATATAATATAATAGAAGAATATACACAATCCTGTCAGAGTGTGGAGGAAGAGACTAGTTTACTTTGACCTCTAGAGAAACATGAATGTATTCAGGTTTCTAGTCCCATTTTACACATTTAGTTTAAATAAGTAGGAATAAAAAGGTAAAAGAACACAGAAAACAAAGTACAGTAAAATATGAGATTTTAAAAACACCTGGTTCACCTGAGAGGGTTTCTGCTGAAGTTGCCTCCAGAACAGTTTCACTGATGTGGTCTCATTCATTATCCATGAAGCTGAGCTTGTTATGATCACGTGCAACGTGTCTGTGACTGATGTGTGTGCACTCTCTGCACGTGCACATCTCTGAGGGATGTTCAGGCGTTTGTCTCCCTCTTTTGGATTCATGGTGTAACTACAGCTTGTGTAGTTTGAGTGCAGTGTGCAGCTTTTAACCTTTTACAGCTCGTCCTCTCTGCACCTGCGTTCTCCGACAGAGCAGCTCTGACCGCCGTCTCACCAAGAAGCTCCTGTCCTTCTTTTAAAAGCCACTCGGCGCTTGTTGTGAGTCCAAAGTAAAACTTCTCAGAGCGATGTAAATGAAGCCGGCTGCAGATGGCACTTAGCTGGGCCGAGCGCTGCGGCGTTGGCAGCAGATGGTGGAGTGCCGACCTGATGGATGCACCGTCTAAAGCTCCAGACAAGAAACCTGCTGCTCCCCCTGCGCCTGAGATACTGAGGCTGAGAATCACACACACACACACACACACACACACACACTATCTGTTCTCGTGGAGACGTGTTGCAGTGTGTGATGTCTGCAGAGCTCACTACGTTCAGTTTAAGACCTTTTGAGTGCTTTTTAATACCACACTGAATGTAATACCTGTTCGATCAAACCGAACTGTGAAATCAATTCATAACCGTTCTTCTTAACGACATAATGAATTAAATGAATAAAATGTTGCAGAAAAGCCACATATCATGTATAAATGGATTAAAATGTTAAAAATGATGATGTTTTTTGCCATTATGAGACGAGCTTCCTGCAGCAGTGACATCCTCGTGCACCAATGCCACCTTTAGTTAGTATGTGTGTGGTGTCGCTTCGCAGCCGGATACACAAACACTTAATAACATTATTAATTAGACATTACTGCTGGCAGGCAACACAACACATTTCAGACATTTGTAAATCCAATTTAAGACTTTTTAATACCTTCTAACCATCTTTTGAGGATTGTTTTTAAGACGTGGTGAAACAATTAGTCGATGGCTAATTAAATGCCAGCAGTCTTGATGATCGATTGATAAATCCATCAAGCACAAAATGCCAAACATTGTGTGTTCAGCTTCTCAGACGAGAGGATTTACTGCTTTTCTCTGTAAATGGAATATCTTTGGTTTTTAAACTGATTGTCAGACAATGACAAGTCCCCACTTTCTGACGTGTTACAGACTGAATGCTTAATCAATGAATCCATGGATTCATTTTGTCATCAGGATTTTAAAACACTATAGACTGAACACTGAACACTGAACTTGCGTCACAGGTTTTCTTTGGTGTTTTCTTGATAATATTTTGTATTTCATCCCATAATATGAAGTAACACACCTGGATCTGTTGTGGCAGGAAGCTTTAAACCTAAAAAAAGTAGGCAAGAGGAATCTTTCTTGGTCTCTCTGTGTGGATTAATAATAAAAAACCCATAAAAATAATGGTTTTGTTCTGTTAATATGTTGTTTACAGTCACTTAAAACAAGAACACATGTAACACATGTAAACATGATGCAAGAGACATATTTCAATGAAACATGAATGAAAGGGGTTGAAGAAGAGTATGTATGTAGGAAACTCTCTGTCCACTATTTAAACACTTTTGAAGAATGAAGAGCCTTAATACAAGTCTGTAGAAAGTCCACAATAAGGAGTTTTCCCATCAGGCTGCTGAAACACAGCGTGCATGAACATACACTCACATATACTCTCATACCCTGACAGCACCGGCTCTTCTCGTGGCGGTTTAATTATGGGCTGCAGCGCTCGTGAATCATCTGTTGTGATTTTGTGATTTTATTTGCGAGCAGAATTCACACGAGGGACTCCCGCACCTACAGAATTGATGGCGTCTACAAATATGTGAGCCGTGTTCTTCTTTGACACCAACAGACTAGCCGTTTTGTCAGCCGCTCTCTGCGCCCCACCCCACCCCGCCCTCTGCTAGATGTGCCGTGGCTTGATATATTGGGTCTTTTAGCCCCCGCTTTGGCTCAAATCCAATGCCCATTTGTACAGATGGGGTTTTTACGTGGGCCATTTTAGCAAAGCACCCTCACCATAAAGCCAAAGTGTCTCATCGCTTCATAATTGTGTGATTATGGTCAATTGCTGTGGTTGGGGGTGACAGATTCTCTTGGAGCCAAACAGATGCTTTTATCATATTTTAGATCCTCATTTGACCTTAATCAAGCGTTACATGTAGGAATAAAACGGGGAGGTAATGTTTCACTCCGGAGGTGGATCAGGTGTCGGAGACGAGGGAAGATGAAACACTCGAGTTAACAGTCGAGCGGCGGTCAAAGCTGAAAGCTGCTGCTGCCACCGAGGCCTCTGTAGGAACGTGTGAGACAGAGAGGTGGTGCCCCCAAGTGGGGCTTACATGACATTGCACTTAGTGAATGTGAATTTCATTTTACTTCATTAGTTTTGTAATTATGGTCTAAATTTAGTTTCTTTCATAGTTTCCTTTTATATAAAAGCCGCTGAGATTTTGGTCCAAACAACTAAACCTGATCACTTCTTCCCAGTTTGATGCTAAAGGATTATGTAGTGTGTTCAGACTAAAGACGGACACAATTAAGTCGAAACAGGGAAACTAAAGCTGCTTGATTTCTCAGTGGGAGTTCAGGGAAACTACCCATGATGCAATGCTCAAAGGAAATGAAAAGGTGCGCGAAAAGGACGTTTTTGTGAAGCTTTAATTGGCATTTGTTGTCCACTGTTGCATCACTTCCTGTTTGTGGTCATATATGTTGATGTCTAGCAACAGAAGACAACTAGTAGCACAATTATAACTTCCTCCAGGGACGATTTTAGGACCTCGTACCTGTGTTTTAGCTGGAGGAACCAGGGAAGTACATTACGTTTGCAGCTCTGAACCCGCCAGATCACAGACTTCCTCTTCCATTGTTTACCGTCTCATGATTGGTCAATCCTACTCTGATTTAAGGAAGGAGGATACTCACAAGTGTGTTTTACAGAGGTCGCTCACAGGTGAAACACAACTTTAATTCACACTCTGTGACATGGAGTTTTTGTGGGAAATAAAGCTATATTCCCCAAAACAAGCTAGTTAAAATGCAGTTAAATGATTAAACATTAAAAAACCTCCACCATTAAAGACACAGATGTTCTGGAGTTCGCTGCATCACATCCGTTCATTACCTTCATTATTATGCCAAAGTAAATGCACACAACAGCCTATAAGTACTTGTACTGTCCCTCCGCAGACTCTGGAAGTATCTGGACAGACCGGGGCATTAGTTTATGGTGCTGTGTTATTATTAATACGCACGTCATGTGATCACTGTGCTGTACCGTACATGTGGCCCAGGCTTGAACCGGGGGATTCGATGCTGTACCGTACAACAGATCTCACATGCTTAATGAAGACGAATGGAGGGAAATGTCGACGCCATGCAAAGTTCCTAGTTGATTCTCAGCAAAGCATTTAAAGGTATTTTACCTTCACAGCTACACAGTCTAAAGGTACCCCCACAGCCCCGTCAGGTCGGCCTAAGTACCCACGTTATCACACCTCTCTGATAAGAGGGATGGCTTCATGGTATTTTTTAGTAGTTTTGGCCAAGTGTGCATTTGTACTACTGCCAGAAACTGGTTAACAGAGCTTTTTGTTGTCTTTCTGCAGTCTGAATCCACTCAGGTTGGTGGGAAACCAAATAAGCTGGACTTTTTCAAATGATCTGAGCTTCACGATTGTCCACGTTTACCTCCTGGTAACTGCAGAAGTACGAATCACGGGGAATCACATCATGGTGAAAGAAAGCACTAAAAGTCCTCAGGGTGAAAACACACTGTTGTGCACAGACCACGTCGAGCTCGTTTCGATGCGGCAGTGACGCAAATAACAACAGTGTTTTCCGGATTGTCAGTTTTTCTTTGGCTGTGACCAAAAAAGAAATTCCATCTCCCATTGTTTGTAGAAGCTCAAAGGATTAAACATAGTCAACAATGATGGAGAGGCACTGATCTTCTCAAGTATTTACATTTGTGTTTTTCCGCCTCTCCTCCTTCCCCCTGAAGGCGCCCCTCTATATTTTCCAGCCTTGGAGTTTGTCTTTGCTGCGGTTAGGTAAATGGCGGCCTCTGCGACAGACAGGTGCTCTCCATCTTGTAAACCCGGAGGGGCTTTGGCACAAGACAAATGGGTCTGGGAGCGTCACCCCTCCCTGATCCACCTGGCTCATCTCATATGGTGTCGCAGTGATGTTGTGTCGTGGGATTTGTAGTCCCGGTCCGCCCCGAAGCAAAGCAGCGACTCATCACTCACCACAAAACAGCGCTGAGACACGGAGGCTGAAGTAGACAAGTTTATTAATGATAATAATGAGGATAATGAGGATGATGATAATATTAATAATTAGTCATAATTATAATAACGTTAATGTCATAATAAATAGAACTCTTCATCTGAAGCACGTAAAGAGAAGCATACAGAAAGAGAAAAAACAAAAACACAAAGTTCAGAGTACAGAGCCAGAGGAGGGGGCAGGGACTTCTAGAGACATTTTTTTTTAACCTTTCAATATAGCCATTTAATTTTTTAACATTTTTAAACTTTATTTAACTGGAACATTTACAAAAAGGAGAAAGAGATAGATTTTAAAAAATCCTTATAAATAAATTTTGTCATTATTAGAACAAAATACAAGATTTCGGGGAGTCGGAGGATGTAGGTTTTTTTTAATCTTTTCTTTTTCCCCCTGAAAGGACAGCTGGGGGAGGTGGGGGGGGGGTGTGTGGGGGGGTGAGGGTTATGTACAGAACACCAGGAATACAAAAGGGGCCATTCGACTCACATACTAGAAGGCTAGGGGAGGAGGAGGGGGGGTGTCGTATGGGGGAGGCGGGTATGTCGGGGTTGGGGGGGGAGGGGGGGGGGGACTCTCAGAGGGGGACATCTTGCTCGTGTCACAGCTCAAGCAGTTGTGCTCAGGAAGATCAGGACCAGTTAATGATACTGAGGGCATCTGAAGGAGGGAAGGGAGGGTCGCCCCCCCGCTCCACCCAGCTGCTGGGGGCGCCGGCTGGAGTTTCACATCTAATACGCAAATATATCAAGAGGTGGAGGTGGAGCTGCTCTGGACACAGAAATAAACAGTGTGTCAACGAGAAACCGCAGTTCTGAGAGTTAAAACTTCTGCAGGAAACAAAAAAAGCACCGTAAAATATAAACGTGAAGCTTTTCTTTCTTTCATTTTTAAAAATCCATACCTGACCACTGACGCTAGTACGGCGACTAACATGGAAGACCAGCCAGACTAACTAGTTCGATTAGATAAGTTAATAATCCACTAATAAATATGCTTTATATTGACAATAGATCAAAATATGAGGTGTAACGTGAAACCACAGAAAGTTCAAAAATCTCAGGTGTGTTTTTCTTCTTATTAATATATATTTTTTATCATAATGAGAAAATACAGTTAGGCAATGAAAGCTACGAGAACAGGAGCTAACGTGGAAGTACGCTTTGGATATTCATTGTTACTCAGTGTTGTCAAGCTAACATCAGCTTGAAGCTAACGTTAAAATGTCAACACTGTTTACTGTGCCTTACCACCACCACTGCTAATAATAATGAGACCTGTTTGGAAACACTGCACTGCGAGTGTTGCTGTTGTATTTGCATCAGAATTAACAGTAATTTGTCATTTTTGAGTCAACCGTTGACTTCCAGTTAAATTCTTAACCTTTTAATTTGATAGCTAAAACAGTGGCAGCCTAAAATCTGATGTGCATATAGAAATGCTACATACCGAGCTCGGACATGAAATACAATAGTTTCCTTTAAGACGATTTAGCAAAACAGTGTTAATAAACGACAAAATAAGCAAAGATGCGGCTCAAATCCAATAAAAAAGACTAAAACCAGCAGCTAACAAATGCTATCACTTCTTCCTCTGTGCCATTGAGCTCCACTGTTTCCCCTAAACTCATTACCATGAACACACACTGTAGTTTATTTCTCAAATACTCACTGGAGCACCAAATGTGGATTCATCCGCCGCTGAAAATAGTCCCCTAACAAATGCAGTATTTACTTACAAAATAATGCTTTTTGCACTTTTAAAGGAACCAGTGAGCTTGGAGCTGCGACAGGAAGTCATGGAGTTGCTTTTAGTCTTTTTATAAGATTTGTGTGACATTTAGAAGAATCAGAAATAAACAAAAGCCTTATTGCCTAAGATTGTATGAACTCCTAGCTAACTAGAATAAGTAGATAACAGTGGTGTCTTCCAGAAATGTTCCCATCGGCATGTGACATCATAGTAGTGTTGTTGCAAAGTGCATAGATCATTCAGTGGACCAAAACCTCAACGCTTGTTGGCCAAAAACAAAAAAAAACTGTGGTTCTGTATCTCGAGCGCGAAGCTGATTTTTTTTGTGCCTCCAGAGCAGCGCTGCCTCCCAGGAAGTTCCCGTCAAAGTAAAACTCCAACCTGCTCCTGCGTGGATTGTGACCCACCACCAGTCTGTAGCGCTGTAAGTAGGCCAGGTGAATCACATGACTCTCAGAAACAAACCTACAGGTATAAAAATGCTAAGCCTGGATATGATCGCTGCATGGGAGAACAAATGACCGACTTTACCCCAATTAGACTTCACAACAGTTAGTTGCCATGATATAGATACTCTTTGTAATATATGAGAAGCTGTCTACAGATGAACAGAGGTCGCGTGGGTAGGAGCCCTGATTCAGAACAAGTTTTTTTTTTTTTTTAAACCTGAAATAAGATGAAGTTAATCAAGAAGTGTGAGGTGAGATTTACTGTACAGGATATTGACAGTACACACTGTAGTTTTGTACAGAAAGCCAGGAGCTTAACCGAGTGTTACCCTCTTGAAACAATTCACACAAAACCACTACTAGCTAAGTGGTGTACCCTGAACTCTCAAACAAAGTTGTGCTTCACCCGAACCTGCTCGCCTCTGATAAAAAAAAAAAAAAAAGTAGTTTCTTGTCAGGGCCAGCAGGTTGTTTCCAATATGCAACAAAAGTGCCTGCCCACCGGGGTCAGCGTGAGAACAGCAGTTCTATACACCGAGGCTGCTGCAGGAAGCTGCGAGCCGGGCTTCATCAGCGGGGCTCATTACATTAGCAGAACAGCGAGCTTCTCCTCAGCAGTGATGAGCAAATGAAATCTGGGTCACGTCAATACACATCCGGGCTCCGCCGTCATCACAGCGCCTCGCTGCCCCCTGATCAAAGAGCACTGAGACTGTGTGTTCAAATCATACTTTGGTTCAAGTAAGAAAAGAAAAATCAATATTCATAAACTTTTTATCTGACACCCACCTAACACCTTGCGCTAATTAGCAAGTCTTTCCCAGCTCCAATGAAGGGCCAAAGTGTCTGTCGGGTAAAAGGAGGATGTGATGTTTTTGCATTTGATGGGGCAGAAATGTAGTGTTGTGTGTAGTTGCAGTGCATGTGTTGTCAGTGTGTGTGTGTGTGTGTGTGGTAAAGGGGGGGTTTCGGGGGAGATCAGTTCACACTATCACCATCACACTTTCAATCATAACACATGATCACATGTTACAGTAAATATCAGGGACATATTTAGTTGGAGGGGGGGTCTGATATCTATGTTCGGGGGCCAGAGGCTTTCCTGCCCACCCCCTCTACTCCCTGACATCACCACAGCCCATATAATAGATATGTATATATATTTATATACAGAAAAAGAATACATACTTATTGGACACCCTAGACATTAATGTACATTCAAAGAACTGAACCAACATTCTTGTTTAAACACATTTACAGTGACTCTCCTGATATAAAGAATTAAAGTTTCGCTTTCACCAAATAAAAACTTTTTTTTTCCTCTTTAAAAGTTTTCAGTGCTGCAAAAAAAAAATAAAAACCCCAACAAAAAAAACACACAAATAAATATTCTCAGAATACATTGACAAAGAAAACTGACATATTGTAGCCCTCGTTCCTTGTTACCGTTGGATGGGCACTACTGTATTTCTATAATGTTTTATCTAGCGACATAGTCTATATGCCTCAGGCTTGTGTTTTGGTTATGCACCTGCTGATGTAGTACAATGGGATTATTCGATTATAATTCAATTTGTTACATGGACGTTGATGAGTTATTCACGTGCATCCTTGGTAGTTGTACGCACCTTATCGTCGCGTTGGTCAGATAGTTTGTCTGTCGGTGCAGAGTGACACAAAGGCTCGGGCTCGGAGTCTGGCAGGTGAGTAAAGTCGGCGACTTCTGCGCCATTTTCTCTTAACTAGTCCTCAGTCATTGACCTCTGCTGGGGCGTGGAGAGGGGCAGACCGGGGAAAGGCTCGGCTCAGTACCGTCTCACCGTCCCGCCGTGGCTCACCCCCCCCGCTCCCCAACGCTGTAAACCAGTGACGCTGCCCATTGGGGAGGGCGGGGGATGCCCAATGGTGCTGCCAGGAGAAAGTGACATCACGACAGTATCCACGGGGGACGCTGCTAACAGTAGGCGCTGCCGGTCAGTGACACCGCAACAAGGAGGAAGGAGCGACATCGCCGGCGCGAGAAAAAAAAGGAAGTAGGAAGGAAGTAAGGAAGGCGGTCGGGGAGGCTGGAAGGAAGAAGGCGGAGCAGAGAGACCAGGAGGCTGACCTTTGACTCCACCCACAGGAAGTACAGCGTAGAAAGTGCTTCTGCCTGGATGCCGAGCGCTCCCTGCCACCTTTCTGTTTTTGTTTACACGACCTCGGCGACAGAGCGGTGTGCCATAGAGAGAGGAGGGGGGGCTCCTCCCTCCTCCTTCCTGCATACCACAGAATCAGCATCAAGGGCCAACTGTTCATCTCCCTTACCAAAAAACATAAAAACAGATTTGTACATATATACTGCTTTATATACACTTTTTTTTACCATTGTAAATCACAAAAGTATAGAAAAATAAAATGTTTTATAATAACGGGACACTTTTCTCTCTCTCTCTGTCTTTTTCTACCCGGCAAAAAGGTGGTCCCTGGTGGAAACTGGCTCACTCTGTCTGTCAAGTTTGTGGCTGGTTTGACACCGCTGCCGCGGCGCCACTTTGTATGCCTCCCGTCTTCCCTCGCCAGCCTCAGTAGAGGGACTCCTTCTCCTCGTCGTCTTCTTCTTCTTCTTCTTCTTCTTCTTCGTCTTGTGTTATTTTCTTAAAGCTAGTTCTCCTCTCTTCGTTGTTTTCATCTGTGATGTCCATCAATACTGAGTACAGCTCTTCCTTTTGTATTTACTGGAAACAGGGGAGAGAAGTGGGGAGACTGGTAAATATGCAGAAGGTTATGTTTCTGAGAGGCATACATAATGAGAGGTGCTATGAAAAGTCAACGTGGAGCGAATCAGTGCAACTTTACTGCTTTCTGAACAACTTTTCTACGAGTCAGGATCTTGTCACAGAAAGTAGCAGCTAGAAAATCGTTCTTTGAAAGAAAAAGATAGGAGTGAACATATGAGATAATGTATGGAATAAACAACACACACTTTGTTCATAACCCCCCCACCCCAACATTTTTTGTTACAAGAAGGAAAAGTTCACATCGTAAGGTTAAGACACAACTCAACTGCGAAAAGTTTGCGAGCACAGAGGCAACAGCTTCATCCACTTTGCATCCCGCTCTTGTAATGTGGCATAAAAGCAGCGGGAGCAGAGGCCTCTCGCCTGCCACGACTGGTGCGACTGCTCTCCCCAGAATAAAGATCAGAGCGCGCTGTAATCATACGAGTGGAGATCGGCAAAGTGAGACGCCTGTGCAAAGTGTAATGGGGCCGGATGGAAGCAGAGGAGGGAGGGTGGAGCTGTGTGGGTGTAGGCGAGGCGAGCATCCCAGGACCCTCGTCATGACAGATGCTCGCTAATTCAGAGTGATCTTCGGCAGCTCCACAGAGCTTCTGACAAAAAGAAATAAATAAAGGAAAGAAGACGAGGCTTTAATTTGGAAATGCCTTTGTAGTGCATTAGCCCCTCCACCCGCAACCCCACCCTCCACTCCAGAGAGACAAACAGTCAAACAAGTGGCGTGTTCAATCAGCGTCCTCCCTGCCTCCCCTTGTATCTCTGCACATGGAGGAAGTGCCCCCCCCCATCTATCCTATAGCTCAGATTTACAGAGCGCTCGCGAGGGACTCACCATACAAAAATATCCACATGCCGTCTTATGGCTCAGCAGGGAGGGAGCACAATAGTGCTGCAGCTACATATAGTCCTCACTGACAGGCAGCCTGGAACTGAGAGGGGCTGTGGAGGCAAATAAATTAATCACCCCCGGACGTGAAGGATTCAGGGGAGGGTGAGCTCAGGTAGTCCAGCCTGCTAAAACAAAGTCTATCTTTAGATTAGAGTTTAGAGTTCATTTTTATAAAACTTGAGGCCGTGAAAGGATTGCTTCACCCAGATTCCATAAAGAAGCATTTGTCTACTTGGACCTACTAATATCAAGCCGTGCAGAGAGTTTGAGGTTTATTTGCTCGGGTGTTGAGAACAGCGTTTCTGGGATGGCTGAGAGAGTTCAACACACTGCAACTTTCTCCTAATAATAATAAGATAGTTACCACTTTGTGTTTACTCATTGTTCACGTTGTGTTCATGTTATTATTTCTAATGGATGTAGCTAGCTAGCTAGCTTGCTAGCGTTGTAGTAAAGTGTTCTGATTGTTCAGTTTCATCAATAAGTTCACCAGAATGATTCCAGCTGCTGAAGAGATGCAGGATGTCTGTGTTTTACACGTATACGCTGCAAATAAATACAATAAAAGTACATAAAGAAACTATTTGAGAAGCCATACAAGGGGATGCTATAAATTGCGGTAAATTTCCATTAGTATGATAAAACGCGTTCAGAATGACAAATATAAAGTAAACGTAATTAAGTGGTCGACATATTACTGTTTCCTTGTGTTTCGTGTCTGTGCAGCTCATTTCTTTGTGCATGTCAGTCATCAATTAATCAAAATGTATTAATAAAGCACCTTTCAAACAAATCAAATGCAATTCAAAGAGTGCTTTAAAAATGGACTAATTCACACCAACACAACAAATGAATACAAGCAATACAAGAAGCCGAAAAATAAATATGTACAATAATAAAACACAATGAAATAAAAAGTAATAATCAGCAATAAAATGTTACAATAAAATAAATAATAAGCAAATAATAAAAAAACGTAGAATTTTAAAACACTACATAAAATCTTAATATTGGTGAATATTTCTTAATGTGCACGTTTGCTTTAAGAAACATACAAATGAGCACACGTAGAAAAATACAGCAGCATCAACGTGTAACGGCACACATAATGTTCTTATAACTGCTTTATTCCGACACTCAAAACAAAACAATATATGTCACATATTGTAAAGAAAAGAAAAAAGTCATAATAGTATATGTTTACCTATGAAAT
This sequence comes from Nannoperca obscura, assembly GCA_036024295.1. Classification (NCBI taxonomy): domain Eukaryota; kingdom Metazoa; phylum Chordata; class Actinopteri; order Centrarchiformes; family Percichthyidae; genus Nannoperca; species Nannoperca obscura. The sequence continues at coordinate 11,974 of JAVQJL010089650.1, read as the reverse complement.
GAACCCAAAAGAAAATGACTTTACACCTTTCAGACAATATATTCTCATTATAGAAATGACAGACAGTTCAAGAACAAGTTCAGCTGAATTGAAAACACACAGATAACCCCACTTCATATAGGAATACATATAAAACAGTTAGTCAGAGAATTGCGATATAGTGTTTGTGTGTATATACATTTAAATGTATTTACAAGTACTGTAACTTTTTTGCTTGGTTCTCTTTAGTACAAATCTTTTAGGTGGATTACTAAATGCACCTGCCAGCTTATCAGGGCTCAGTGAATACTTGTATTAAATATAAATGAGGGATAAAGAGTATTTTCTGTGGATATGTAAACGTATCTCAGTACTGTTAATAAGTACGAACACATGTTTGGATCAAATAGAGGTCTGGTTGCATATTAAGCTGGTTATGGAATACAACAAAACCAAACTGAACCCAAAACATATCAAAGTGCTTGTTTTATAAATTCACATTTAATAACTTTTGACTCACAGTAAGCATAATTAAACGGCTCAGACCTCTACGATACTGACTACCAGAGTTATTTACACGTTATCTCTTCAACATTTAAGCCTTGATAAGCTGACACTGAGAGTTAAACAATGCTAATTTGAACTTCTTCTGTAAACGGTAGACAAACCTGTGCAGTACTCAGACCTGTCCCTGTAATAACATGAAGCACAATGAAACTGCAGAGCTTTAACCTCTAAAGAACAAACTTAACATTAACTAAGATATATATTTAACACGGAGGAGACACATTTTGATCAAAACAAATTTACGAGACCAAGATCTTAATAATTTAAATAAAATATCTACTTATGCTCAAGACGGTAAGGAGGAGCAATCAGCGATCAATCACTCGCCATGTGAAAGCTCAGACACTAGTTAAGAAGACTACATCTCCCAGCATGCCAGAGTGGTCCTCCGTTAGGTGAGATGATGAAAAGCTGATTGGTATATTTGAAGCTATTGTGACGTTATTACAGGGACGTAAAACTGTAAACTACAGTATGTTAGCAAACTGCATTCACTTCCTGTTTCTCCTCACACACACACACACACACACACACACACACACACTCTCTAATGCATATATAGCACAAACACATTCAGATCAGAAAACAAAAGAAATCTTTTTCCTCCCAGTCTAGCTAACTAATAGCAACACCCACACATGAACTCTGCTGCAGAGTTTAGGAACTTAAAAATAATATTCCAAGTTATTTTGGACTCTTATACAAAACCCCAATCGGTGTGTTTACGTCCTGGCATATAAAAGGAAGAACAACGTTTGTTTACCCACATGACTCATGAGATAATGGGTTCATTTTCTTTTTTTTTTTTTGATATACAACATTATTTTATATCATTTGTAACATCTTGACTAAACATAACTAGCTGTATATGATACTTTTACATCTCGGAAAGTATTGAAAAACCCAAAGAAACAAAGTGCAACAAACAGATTTTTTTTTTCTTTCGAGACCACAAACACTTTTTTTGTGAGTACATATAAATTAAATATTGTTTGCAATAGCTTTGAGTTGAATTTCCATAGCTGCACTGAAATCTCGACAGCTAGCGGTAGCTACACACAGAGCTTCTTCTCAATGGTCACGTAGCACAGAGTTTTAATAGAAGCCAATGGAACCACTGAATGTCGACCAAGAGACGAGCACTGCTGCGCTCCTGTACTTGTGTGTGTGTGTACAGTTGGACATGTTTTATACAGTATATGTCTACATAAATATTTGACAGTAGCTTTAATAAAGAACAACAGTAGAGTTTTATTTCATCATCTCGTCTCTGCTTAAACAAAATAAATGAAGAGTCAGCTTCTAGTGTCGCCAAGAGGACAAACCTGCTGGTTTGAAACTATCCTGCCTGCTGAGAAGTGAAGAGCACTGTGAGTTTCACTTAGCTTATCCTGAGGTAAAACATGTTGTGCAATGCTTAAAAAAGAGAACGGGGACTCGTAGCAGAACAGTCAGGCTCACCACCTCACTGCAGTGTGTGTGTGTGTGTGTGTGTGTGTGAATCCATGCGGAAAGTGTTTGGTGTTACCGTGCACCTTGTGTGCACTTCATCTGCCACGGTGTATTAGGGAGGATATGCAACCGTGTCTTCTGCAAATTAAGTTCATATGCAACTATTTAAATTGAGTAGCGATGACGTTTTGGGGAAACTCACTCTGCACAAACACAAACACCCTTTTTTTTTTTTTTTAGGTTAACCGATTACCTGCTTAGTCTGTGAAATGTGGGAAAGGATTGTTTAGAGTGGCCATCAGGAGTTCCCAGAGCCACAGAGATTCAATTTAAAAGACTAGAAAACAGGGAAAAGCCGGAACCAGTAACTTTTGGGGCATTTTCCTGGTAATAAATCCTGCTCACAAGCTGCAGTCTCTACTGAGACAGTAATTACTGTGTTTCGTAGGACTGCATTGTATTGTTCGGTGCGTCTGCCGTGTCAAATGCCCTGCAATGCAACAATATCACGATAAAGCTACACAACGTAGAACTGCTAACACAAAAGCTAAACCTCCACACGGCAAAACATTCAGTGCCAGCTGTTTGAAATGAATCATTAGCTGCATAAAAGCGCACAGTAACTTGCAGGAGACTGGGCTGTATGAGCATTGTGAGTAAATCCTTCCTGACCCGTTACTCTGCATGCTGTCATACCACATAGTACAGCTGGTGCACAACAGTGGGACACTCGACCTTTTAAAGACAAACAAAAGCAATCAGAGCAGCGCCGTCTTTGAGCTAAGAACCACCGAGGCACGTTAGTCTAACGATTAGTGATCAGACCTGGTGTTGGTTCCTGTTTGTCGTGTACATGTAGTGAAAGTGCCCCAGTACATTCTTAGTCAGCGGACGGCGGCTGCACTCACACACCTCTGAGCATGCATCATGCGTGCTGCAGGAGGCTCACATTGGTTACGGTGACACAGCACCCATAATTCAGCAGTCCAGAGAATGCACATGTGCATCAAAACTGTCCAAAGGAAAAACCAAAAGCACAAAATGAATACGAAACAAGAGCAGACCAATGATGACATCAAATAGGTTGTTGTAGAAATATCAGCTGTCAGGGGGGGGGGACCTGGAAGCTTTAAGTTTGATTTAGCTCTCCACCAACGACCAGGTGTTTTGAGTTTGCTTTTTTTTAATCGTTTTTTTTGTGTTTGTTGGGGTAATGTCTCTGTCTTTTCTCGCTTTTGTTCTTTCTTTTAGTAGGGAGTGAAGCGACTGTACCCTCCTCTGTATAGGCTAGCCTGCAACATCAAAGATGAAAAAGTACCAATCAGTATTCAGGTGACAGCTTTAGTCGGTTTCTCTTTCTCCACAAATTTCCTTCCTTTTTCCTTTTTCCACGCAAGATATTTATAGTGGTTTCCCTAAAGGAACGACCATGAGGCAGATTGATGGTTTGATATGTTTAAGCCAATAATTGGAGTGTGTGTTAGGAACAGGGTCACCGGGAGTTAAGGTGGAATTGGTGGAATTGGAGCTTAATTGGTGTAGTTGATATAAAAAAAAAAGAATCCTAGAAACACAGCGCCTGCGCTTGTGTCTTTTCTTTAAATAATGACACTACGATAAAGATATAAATAAATGAATAAATGAGCTCTGGGATTTTTTTACTTGTGGAAAACCAGTGCTTATTTAAGGCTGTAACAACGTCAGAGATTCAACCAAAGCAGAATAAGTCAGAGGTTTTAATCACAGCTCCTTTTCAAGTCTAGCAGAGGAGTCAAAACCACCGCAGGATATTAGCCCTCAGATTTAGCACCATGCTCAGGATATCTGGGGCAGACACGCACATAAAGCATGCATGTGGGCCTGTGCATGCACACCTGCACACGCACACACGCACACACACACACACACACACACACACAAGGTCCCTCCTCTCATCTTCCGGTGGCTCTGCTGCAATTAGGAATTCCTACCAACTGCAAAGGCTCCTGAATGTCTTCAAAGGCTAATTTCGCCTAATTTCGGGGAGCCCTCTTCCTTGTACAGAACTTTCATCTGTACGAGATGCTTCTGTACGCTGGATATGAGTAAAGAGAATTTCCAACCTCAGAGGAAGTCATTATTGTATAGCTTTTAAATGCAAAAATGACTCCTCTCTGCTGGAGAACCATTAATCAAATATGATTAAAGAATCAGAACCCACACTGGTCTTTTCTCTTTAGCTCACAAGTTGTTGGACTCAGCACAGCGCATCTCCCACTAACCAGTAACCCCCCCCCCACACACACACACAAGTCTGCGTTAGCTCCCTGAGCTCCCAACACACACAACATTAGCTCTGATATTTTTAGGGGCCAGATCCTGTCTTCTGCTTTCACCGAGAGGACGAACAAAGTGTCCGAGAAATGGAAGGAAATTTGGAGGAAAAAGAATAAAGAATAAAAAACATTCAAGCACATTTTTTAATTAAGTAAATGAAGAGGAAAAAGAAATGTCTTAATTAATGAAAGCTTTTAGCTAGCAGCTGCACCGGGGAACTGTACGCTGTTGTTTTTTAATGTGGTTTAAAGTCGCATGCATGCCGGAATGGTACATTTGAGTCACTTCTCAGGCAGAGAGCTCGCCTCCGATCAGGCAGGAGGGGAGGGCGAGACAAATCCCTCCCCCGTCTTGCTCTCTCTTTTATGTCCCACGGCACACTGCTGCATGCGTTTGATGGTCCTTAATCTCTAGGTTTGGTCTGTGAGCCCGGTCCCATCCCCTCATCATCATGAAACAAAACCAAAGAGAAACTCTCTCCGTCTCGGAAAAAAAACAGATTCTCTTTTATTTATCGTCACTTTTCATCTTTGATGTTACAGTAGCTGCAAAAGCTAGCTAAAAACAGACATTAACAATTCAACTTCATCCCTTCACGTTTGGTTTGGCTAGAATGGGAAAAAGAATTGAAAGAAAAATGATCCAGCTCACTCGGTAGCGAGTGGAGGGATGTAGAAGGAACAGAAAGCTGGGGAATGTAGTTGTTATGTCAGATGCAAAGTTTGTGTGAAAAAAAACCACTGCAGTAATTCTCATTTCAGGAGAAACTCCCATCAAATGAATATTGCATGAGGTGAGCTTGCGTGGACTTACATACGTTCTATATGTGAGCCAGTTTCCACATGCACAGTACTGCTCAGCTCCACCAGGGGGTGCCAGATAGCATGACAAAACCAAATCAAAGGATGGATAAATACACAAATAAAAACCAGCGACCGCCACAGCCTCTGGTCTTTATTTTGGAGTGTGTGTGTGTGTGTGTGTGTGTGTGTGTGTGAGTGTGTGTGTGTGTGTGTGTGCACGCTAGCTCGTGATGTTTCAAACAGGGTGCAGACAGAAAGGGGCGGCGGCCTCATACACTTACCATAGTTCCCACACTGTACGTGGCGGCGGGGCCAATCGTGTGGTGGTAGGGGTCTGCTGTTGCATAGACTCTGCCATAGCTGCACAACAGAGAACACGGTCATTGATCGGTCATTGACGAGGAGGGCAGAACATTTATGCATGCTTGTTTAATGCTCAACCCCTCAAGTCAACGCTTTCAAGTCCCTAACACAATCAATTATTTCCCTCCTCGGCCTCCTGGGCTCCCCGCTTTATACAAGGTGGTTCAGAAAGGGGAGTTCAAAGGTTGGTGAATTATACTTGTCTTTTCATTGTCATCTTGATTGGATGGAGGGAGTTGGTAATGAGCGCAGAGAGAAGAAAGCTGGAGAGAGGGAACACAGTGGGTGCTGGAGGGCTGGGTCTCTCGCCCTCTTCTTGTTTACCCAGGCTGCACACTGGGCTCACGCCCCTGTCTTTTCATTGTTGCTGGTTTGGAACTAATCCTTCCAATTTCCTTCTGAGACAGGACAAGATGTGTCTGCCTTATTTATTTATTTATTCGACTTCACATATTCCTCTATTTACTTTGCTTTTTCTTTTTTTTCTCTTTCTAAATGCTCGCTTGCAAATGAGGGTCTGCACGGAGCAGATAAGGCACACCCAGCCAAGGACTGAGGGCACCAAATCAACCAGGAATAAAAAAAAAAAAAGGGGAGAGAGGAAGGAATTCTCCTAAAGGAGACAACAAGACATACAGTGTTCATGCCTTGTGCACGAGCTACATGGAGTTATATAAGATCTAAATGTGGCTCGGCCCATTTAAGTCCAGCAGCACCCAAGGTCAGTGAACAGGACATGAAATCGGAAAGGCTGTCGCGGCTCCTTGGGGAGGAGGCCGGTGCCATGAGATGGTCAGGGGAAGTCTCCCTGGTCCTCTTATCTTCAGTTAGCACCAAACCCCACAGGCCCTCTAAGGCTAATATATCTACAGAATGACTCTCACCAGAGTGGCACCGCGGACGACCGGCAGGTCAACCCACCCTGTGCAAAGTCACAGAGCCTCCACAGAGCGGATGGGAAGCCGGTAGTGTCTCTACAATGTGACTGGCTCCTCACATCAGACTCGCTGGTATGAACTTGAACTTAAAGGGCTTTGAGCACTGTAGGCTTTCCAGATAATTAATGTTTGGGATTTTTTGCAGGAGTTTCACACGCCGTCCACAATCCTGGCGACCTCTTCTTATGATTGGCCGACTGCTTCGCTGCTAAGTCTGATAAGGTATTGCTGAGACAATACCGACAAACCCTTATTGATCCAATGGCCATGAGCGCTTATTCAAAAGGAAACAAACAGACAAAGCAAAACAAACAACTTGGGGACGAATTACATTAAATCTCAGGGAAAAGTATAGGCAAGAGAAACAGGAATTAAATCACTGAGAGGAAAAAAAGCTGCTGTCCAATTTCTGCTCTCTCCGAGCACGGCTGCTCATAATTCGAGCCACGGCGAGGCCTGATAAATCTTACATTATCGATATGATCTTCAGGCTCTCAGGCAGGGTGTACGTTATCACAAGTGACATGCTCAATCCTTCCCAGATTAGATTCCCAAACCAGCCCAAATCCCGGCCGACAACGGCTTTCGGGGGCCGAAATGAATCAGCGACGCCTCGTCGAGCGGAGCACACCTGAACCGGAGTGACATCACTCACAAGTGATAGAGTTCCTGCCGGTCCATCTCTCCCGCTCTCTGTCCCCCCCCCCCCACAGACCTGAGGCCATTCATAAATACCGCAGTGATATACCCACTCTCCCATCACAAGCGGAGAGTCACGACATATATCACTGCTTTTCTCATCCAGTCCAACAAGGTTAGTCTTTTTTGTTAGTGGTCTTTAGCTCCGAGCTAAAAAGAATCCGGAGGTGTTTCTAATAGATAAGATAACTGGAGTGGGAGAAAGAAACCCAAGAAACCCCAAATAACCTACATAGAATATTGAAAATATAGAAAGTGCTGGTGGAGCAGCGCCTCCATCCATCACACACATTCTCCAACTATGACTACTCAATACAAATGAAATCCACCCTCTACATTGTTAGATATCATTCTCCTTCAACCCTCCTCATGTGTTTCTACTTCAGTCATTTTCTCTATCTGACAGCCTGCAGGATCAACTAGGAGCACAGACGAGTCCATCGTTTGATTTTATTTTAATTAAAGATACATAAATCTACGATCGTATTTCAAAACCTGGGAGCGTTGAAGCAACACTTTAAACCTCCAACAGTACTTTGTATGCTACAGTGCAACACTGGATGAACGGGGATGCTCACCTGTCACTGTAAGCAGCGGTGGTGGTGGGCTGGGCAAATCTGTATGCTGCATAGCCACCCTGTAAAAATACCACAGTGTTAATCAATGATTAAGGTTAGATCTCAGAGACACAAGGAAACAACAGTACACAATGTCACTGCACTGTAGTCTTCAGCCTGTATTACCCGACTGCAGGTTCCCTTCCAGGCACCAGAGGGCGCTGTCTGATACACGGTGTGTTAGGGAAGTGGTGGCAACAGGGGAATGAATGTTCTGAGAGGCAGCATATTTGGGGGGGAACGAGTCATTGTCGCTGGGGGCTCATTCGAGTTACAGCAACAGCCTAACAAGCCACGTGAGCCAACTCCCCAAATTCAGCCCGTTTTTAGACGGAGGAGATTCAGCTGATCCATTATTAAAGAGCCCCTTTTTCCTTTACACGACCCCCCGTCTCTCAAATGAAGTAAGACGGCAGAAGACGGCTGGACCGTCGGGGAGTCAGGACCGCCGTATTCATTTGCCAGAGTGGGGAAGGAATTAAAGACCTCATTGTGGAGTGCTGCTATTACTCTCTTTGAAAAATGAAGCTGTTCTCCCACTGTTTTTCTATTAGTGCCAGTGGAGTGTGTGCCCATCTGCGTCCATACGCTGGATAGGTGGCTTTTAATAATGCATGTTTTCATTCATTTTTAAACTCAAGGGGAAAGACGTTCGACGGAGAGTGGTGCGCGGAGGCAGCGGCGTGATGGTAGCGGCCGCGGCTGCACATGAAATCAGGTCAGGGGCCGCGGCAATTGAATCGCACTCCCCCACCTCCCCTCGAGGGTTCCCACGGAGACAGGAAGTCACAGCACTTGAAGCAGATGACTTCCTGCGGGACAGCCATGCCTTGGGACTGCACTGATTACAGCAACAGGCTGAACAAACACGGACCAATAAATCACTCTCCCGCATTGTCAAATCCTGCACACAAAAGTGCAGCACATTTGTTATTTTGTCGTGCCGAGTGTGTTTGTGCATTCATGTATGTGTGCGCTCATGTGTGTTTCTACATGGAGGTGCCTGCATGCATATGTATTAGCACATGCAACACTGTAGTGTATTTTTAAATGTGAATGCATCCAGTTTCCCTTTCTGCCAAAGTATCAGCAGGTCATGTATTTCCAAGAGGAAGCTTCGACACATCGGCAGGCTGGTTTTGACAGCACGCCAGTGTCCACTGAATGATTGTGGAGGACACTGAGGGCTGAGGGACAGCTTCCTCTTGGTCACTCGAGACCTTCACGCACACTAAGCCAGTCTGAAGCAGTGCAGTGGTCAGTGCCAAAACTAATGGCAGTAAAGCACCAGGGGCTGGCATGACGGGTTGAGTGATGGACCAACCTGGCCAGGCCTTGGTCGAGGGACAACGGGGGGCAGGACTTAGCTGGAGGTGGCTGAGCGAGTGTGAGAGACAAACAGTATCACTCAGAAACACAGCCCGGGTCTCGTCTATGGTGGTGGAATAAAAACTACAATAAAAACCAGTGAAATACAGTCCCATCATGTGGGCCGCGGTGCAAGTCATATATCACTGGGGTGCAGCAATTTGTTCGCAGACACTGGTCGTCATCAGGGCGAGAGTGAGCGGGAACTGTCACCGCTGTCATCTCGCTATCTCTGAGGAGAAGGCAGCAGAGTCAAAGCAACAAATGACATCCTCCCACAAACGCTCGGACTAATGTCAAAGTGGGGCAGCGTGGTAATTTCAGCATTATCTCCACAGCGTCCGTGCTTTTCTCTGTCAAGGGCGACGTGCAGCGGGGCCAGCCCCCCGATGTGACCCCGCCTGCATGGACCGCTCCAGAGGGACGGCTAATCCCTTTATCTGCTGCCGCTCAACAATCTCCCACATGGTGGTGGCTGGGAGGAACCGGCTCCACTCAGGCCTGCAAAGACCCCCCGGGGCAGGCAGGGATATCCCTGCCAAACCCTCCGAGTGTACAGAGAGGAGAGAAGAGGTGGGCGGGGGCTGCAGAAGACAAGCCACCTCAAAAACCCAGACAGATCTAAAGTAAGGAATGACCTAACTTGACACGGGACACTGAGCCCGGTTCGGCCTCTTTGCCAAAGTCTGAGATCATAGGAAGAGAGAAGCGAGAGGAGGGAGGAGCTGAGGGGGTTTTAAATTTTGTTGTTGGGTTTCTTGGCACAGCAGGCACAGTCCTAATCGACGCCGGCTTGGCAGCGAGGCTGGGACAACGCTGGGGGCTGAGGAGATCACGTTTTTGTCTCCGGGGCTGGGCTTTTTGTCTGCTTTACTTCTGTTTCATCTAAGCAGGCAGGAGGAAAAGCCAACTGTACTTACATAGATCTCTGCACCGTAGAAGCCATCTTGGTACACCACCCTGTGAAATTAGAGAACAGGAAAGGAGCGTTAGATGATTTGGTGTACATCTCAGCCCCTGACGTTCCTGCTATTTCAAACATTTGTGGGTCTGTGGGGTCAGCTCTTAGCAGCTTTCGTGTACTGTACCACAAATAATGAATGACACATTAAAGCCAAAAGTGCAACCGTTTCACATCGCCCTCCAATTTTCTGCTCTGGTAAAATTGTTTGTCTTTCCAGTTGCAGCAGTGTTGTCGGGGGTGGTGGTGGTGGTGGTGGGGAGAGAAGGGGAGGACAAAAGAAGGCTGCGAAGGAGCTCCGTCACATGACCCTGCTATATAAATCAACCAGCTGCCATCAGTAGCACGGGGAGGGAGGGGATCGGGGACGCGGGATTTCCAGTCCTGGTTTGAGCGGCGAGTCTCTCTGCAGTAAGATAGATCCTGATCTAATCACAGATAGACAGCTATACTGGGCCCTCGGCCTGCCTGTGTCAGACCTCTCCCATGGCCACACAGACCACTGCTGATAAGAGACGAGTGTGAGGCAGGGCTGCACAAAGCCAGGAGATCAGCAGAGGCCCTGGTCACAGTCCAGTGAGATCTGCCCAGTAAGACGCTATCTCAGCTCCCTGCAGCTCCTGCAGCTCTCCCTGCGGCTTTGTTAGTTCCTCCTTTGTCAACAGACAACGTACAAATATAGGGAGAGTTGGGGCATGTACATACCCAGATACCAACACTGATGTTACTCCCCAGAGACCCCTCCAGGAAGAATAACAACAGACGTGGACAGAAACATCTGATGACCAGTATCATGTTAGTAATCCTACATAATAACGCTTGTTGTTTTCTGGATGCAAGTTTGAAATTCAATACTCACGCTCCGTAAGCTGGGATTGGTGGCGGCGGTGGAGCTGTGCGGAACGTGTTGTACACAGCCCGCCCCCGACCTCGCAAGTGGGCACCCCTATAGGCCACCGTAGCGCCTGTGGCAGGATAGGGAAACCCTGTAACTACGGAAGGAAACACACAAGAGAAGAGAATATGACTTTCAGAGAACATCCCCGACTTGGCATTGCTTACCTTATGACAGAATACATTAGAGGGAGACGTGTGGCGCTGCTTTCCCTATGACAGAATGCATTATGGGGAAGACAAGGAAACAATAGATTTAATCTTTTCTAGGTGCGCCTCATCGAGCACTCTCCCCTTTCCCAGCTCGCTGCTTTGTGCCACACTCAGCAAGGATCTACATTTGCTGTACGCATCCGTTCTTGATGCCTGGCAAGGGGCAGCCTTGAAGCATAGGCAGGTAATGGATGCAATACCACTAGTTTCGCACCACGGCTTTTGCATAGTTTAGACCCAATGGGCTAGCAGCGAGCAGAACAGTGGGAGGTGGACGGGGGGAGAGGTAGAGGGCGTTTCTAGGTGTTGGGTAGGGTCAAACGGGAGGTGAACGTTGTTGAACAACCGGACTAGATGTTTAGAACTTTCCCAAGAGGCAAATGGAGCAGATGTGCTGGACAAGCAAAGGCCTAAACCTTAGCATGACCCCCATCTCGAAAACCCATCTGGGAGCATCTTTAGCAAGTCAGGTAGCTACATGTGTCCTCTGCTGACGGCTACCGGCGGATCAGAGGGGGGGGGTTGAGTAGCAAGGGTTGGGGTGATGGTGCGACAACATGTCCGCGGTCACAGATTAGAGGACGGACGAGTTGATCCACAGCTCTCTACTTAACCTTCAATCAGTCCAGCGGCTGTCTGATTACAAGCTGTGCAGATGCATATAAACGCGCGGCGCCGAGGCGGGCGGGGGGTGGGGGGGGGGGGGTGGGGGGGGGGGGGGGGGGGGGGGGGGGGGGGGGGGGGGGGGGGTTAGTAGAAGGGAACAATTCCCAGCCCCTGGGGAAATATATTGTATCTCTTCCA
>JAVQJL010089647.1:0-12809 GCA_036024295.1 Nannoperca obscura | reverse complement strand
TGTGTTTGTCTGCTATATGATATATTTAACTGAAATTGCTGATCCGAACAACCAATGATTTATAAAGGAAAATCTTGAAAATGATCAGGGGTGCCAAAACTTTTGCATGCCACTGTATGTGTTCCTCTTTTCCAGATGAGTGAGGACAGTGTGTCGCCAGGGCTATGGCGTCGTCTGTGGACCGGTTGTCTGTATGCAAACTGTAGAGGGTCTAGAGCAGGGGTCGGCAACCTTTAACACCCAAAGAGCCATTTGGACCCGGTTTCCACAGAAAAGAAAATACTGGGAGCCGCAAATACTTTGACATCTAAAATGAAGATAACACTGTATATATTGTTTTTTTTTTACCTTTACGCTTTGTATAAACAACTATAGTGTGTTGCTTATGAAATCCATGAAGTGCTACAGAGAAATTTACATTTTATTTATGTAATGAACACATTTTGAACTCTTGTCTAGAGTGTCAGGGAGGAAGGAGCAGATTCACTGCCTTCACTAGCCGCTCGAAGCACTTCATAATGAGAGAAGTAAGTGCAACTGGGTGATAGTCATTCAAGCAGGAGGTTACTGATTTCTTGGGTACAGGAACAATGATGGATGTCTTGAAGGAGGTTGGGACCACGGACTGACTCAGGGAGAGGTTGAAGATGCCAGTTGCTCGGCGCAGACTCTGAGAGCCCTGCCTGGGATGCCATCCGGCCCTGGACCCCTTTGCGTGGGTTGATACTTTTAAAGGACCATCTCACGTCCTCCGTTGTTAGTGTCAGCTCCCCCGTCTACCAATAGACGGGTGGCAGGCGCTGTGTTGTCCACATCAAACCGAGCATAGAAGTTGTTGAGCTCCTCTGGTAAAGATACGGAGAGTTGGCCGGGGCTCCTGTTGTTCCTTTTGTAGTCTGTGATGCAGCGAAGTCCATTCCACATGCGTCTGGGGTCAAAGATGAAGTTGGATTCCACTTTGGTTTTATATTCCTCTTTGCATCTTTGATGGACTTCAGGAAGTCATATCTGGCTGCTTTGTAGGCCTCAGAGTCCCCTGAGCTGAAGGCGGTGGACCGCACCCTGAGTTTGGCGAGTATTTCCTGACTCACCCAAGGTTTCTGGTTTGTGTATGTGGGGTTGGTAATTTGGGGGACAACGTCCTCAATGCACTTGTAAATATAGCCTGTGACAGAGTATGTGTATTCATTGATGTTGCCATCAGCTGCATCCTCAAACATCTGCCAGTCAGTTGTTGAAAAGCAGTCCTGCAATACCTCCTCTGCATCATTACTCCATTTGTGCACCACTCTAGAAACTGGTTTTCCCTGTTTTAATTTCTGTCTGTAAGTGGAGAGGAGAAGAATGGAACAATGGTCTGCCTTACCAAAAGCAGGGCGGGGGAGGGGTTTGTAACTGTCTTTGAATGGGGAGTAGCAGTGGTCTAGTATCTGCTCACCTCTGGTTGCAAAGGTGATGTGTTGATGGTAGCTCGGGAAGACCCTCTTCATGTTAGCCCTGTTGAAATCACCCAGAACTATAGACGTCGCCTCAGGAGTTCTCTAATCCACACACAATCGAATACAGCTCATCCAAGGCCAGTGTTTTATCAGCCTGTGGAGGAGACAGCTGACGTGTAAGGTAGAAGGGTCTCACTTTATTGGCCAGCAGCTCCAAAACTGGGGCGCAGTGAGTTTTTAAGACAGACATCCGTAGCCCAAGAAAAGTTCACCATAAAGCACACACCTCACCCCTTTGACTTGCCCGATTCCGTCGCTCTATCATGCCGGTGGACAGAGAACCCCTCCACCGCAACCGTGCAGTTGGGTACACTAGGCTCTAACCACGTCTCGGTAAAAGCAAGAACGCAGCAGTTCCTAATATCCCGTTGGTGTTTAGTCCGTGCATGTAGCTTGTCGAGATTTGTTCGAGATCGAGATCGAGTGACTGACCATTCGCTAGCAGAATACTGGGCAGGGAGGGTTTGATGTTCCTCTGTCGTGTCCGGCACGTCTGCCTCTCTTTGTTTTCCTCTGTCGGCGCGAAGGTAAACAAAAGGACCCAGGGGAGTACTTGTGCCATGATGTTAAATGTGGGTTTAAAGTCCGAGTTAGCAAACGCACGTAAGTCCAGAAGAGTTTGGTGATCATACTGAATAAATTATCGAACAGTAGGTGCAAAAAAGTTATTAGTATAAAACAAAGTAACAAAAGTTTACCGAGTTGACACGGAGTGCTCGTCAGTGCAGCCATCTTGCGGCACTCTGGAGAAGAGCGCCTGCAAAAGAGAGCGCCTTCACAAGACCAAAATAAAATAATCGCTAAATGGAATGTCTGCAGTATCAAAATAAAGGATGATGGTACTTGGTAGATAAGTTCACCTTAGCACCTATTGACGAATGTATAGCTCAGCCTCAGCTATTGAATGTTAGCACTTTTCAACCGTAATCGTTTCCAAAGCACTTTACAGACACATTCACACACTACTGACGACGGAGCTGCCTTGCAAGGTGCTGGCCTCCATTGGGAGCAACTTAGGTTGTAGTGTCTCAGAGGACACTTCATCATGTGGACAGGAGAAGCCGGATGGCTAATGGACGACCTGCTCTACATTCACAGCCACCCCAGGGAGGTTACCTTGATTAGATTGGCATCCAGTGAATATTTTGAAAAGATGAGTGAGTGTTTGTTTGCTAGCCACTCTTATTTCCATAGAATGCTGACTTTGTCATGACTATAAAAATGGTCGGGTAAATAAATCATCTACGGTCTGCTGCCACTGCTAGTTAAACCGAGAGAAATTAATTAATTCACATTAATTATTAACGTCACTTTATTGTTGACCACGTAATGTTAAAGGCTTATTAGGTTACTGTAGCTGTATGTTCATGTTACAAGGCAAAATACAGTTACTAACTTTGAAGGAAAGCATTGAATGTCTATTTTTTTTCATATTGCATTGCAATAGCATGTTTAAAGTGATCATATACCAAACAACTAATCAATGCTGAATGCTAATAGATAAGGAAGTGATGATCATGCAGAAGGCAATATGCTTTGAATTCCTCAGATACAGCTATGCTTGTTTTAAGCAGACCAGACAGCATGCAGCAGATGACAGAACACACACACACACACACTAAAGGTAAAAAGATTAAATGGGGGGCCATGATTTCACATTATTTTGTCAAACTACAATTTCCAAGGTCAAGAATGAACTTTAAATGTGAGTGATGCAGAAGTGAATCTTGTTCTCTCAAGTGACCCCAAATAACAAAACAAAAACAAAAAACTATAAATGGAGGTTCAAATCTCATCACATCAGCATAGATGTTAAATTATGTAACAATCATTATTTTCAGATGACACCAACTGCAAAATGTCTACAGTACTGAAATATGGCATACAAAGCACAAAACCTCAGATTGTAATTGAGGTAACAGATGTATAACCTATCAGTTATTCCTATTAACTCTGCCTTGCACAGGGGCTAAACTTGGAGACACTCATTTACATACTGAAAACCTACACTTGACACCTTCAGAAATTGTCAATACCAGCTTGTATAGTCAATCTTGAAAATGCTGTTTGGCCAATCAACATGTCACCACGTGCAGACATGAGTCTGTTTTTAGAGCAGACCTCCAGTTAAAAATAGGCGCTGGATTCAGGGGTGTTGAAACATCCCAAACTCCACCTTAATACCCCCTGTTTTATTAATGTTCCGAGCTCAGCGTGGAGTAATTAAAGCAATGTTGAACTCAAAGCCCATTAGCTCGGAAGTAATCTAAAGCGAGGTGGGTGTGGATATCTGTCTCGTGCTGAACCCCAATTACGACCTCATAAGAATATTCTTAACAGAACATTACAACACAATCCAGGTTGCACAGTGGAAAACACTAAATCCTAACCATCCTGTCACGGCTGACAACACAGCGAAGGTCCAGACGTTAACTGATCCAGTCTAGACTCTGTGGACAAAGCCTGGAAAAGAAGGTGGCCAGAACAATTTAGACTGTTCTGGTCAACATATTGGCCTACACTACATTCTTTGAAAGCAACATTTGTGTTCATCCTTATTTATTAAAGGAAAACTACAGTTTATTGAAATGTAGCTCTTGTTTTTGTAGCTCTGGCCATGGATTCTATCTGATTAAAACAGACACACCAAAGTAACTACTGAGATCTCGAAACATGTCGACAATACTAAAAATAGGTCCAAAAGTACAACAAACGAGTGGTCAGACACGGTTTCAACATCAGTTACCACTTTATTTATAAGTAAAACTGAAAGCATACCATAATGTCACTAATAATCTGCCATTGCACAGGAAACGTGTACGCACAACCACTACTAGTACTAACTAGTACTGACTTTCAAGTCAAATTTGAAGCAGAAATTGCATCTGTAAACACTGGATAATGATTTTACTTTTTGCCTTCAGTTTCTCTTCCAAATAAGTTTGACCACGCTTGTTTTCTACCTGTATAGTATATACCTGGTGGGTATGTCATTGCCACTCTGACAGCTATCATACAAATTGGGACAAATTCACGATTATTGCCAATGGCCATACAGACAAATGTGTCTAGTTAAAACCACAAACTGCTTTTTAGCAGTTTTGCATAATCACTATTTAAGCAGTAATACATGTGTTGATGCAATCTGGTTACAGTGACTTAGTGTAGATGGGTACAAGAAGCCCTGATGGTTAATGTACAAATAAGTGGAATATCTGGATTACCAAACTGATTTGTGTGGTGAATAATATAATCCAAAGTTCAAAATTGTGTGGAAACTCCTCCATGAGGCTTTAGTGTAAACGTGAAGCACATTTCTCGTGTTCAAGCACAGCCCAGCCCAGCCCAGCCAAGCCCACCATGCCCCCCCCACCCCCCCCCCCTCCCCCTCCCTCTCCCTCTCCCTTTTGGGGCTCATGGGGGCTAGTTTGTTTTGCTCACATCTTGCCCACTGTTCCTGTCAGCACATCCAGATCCTCTGCGGAAACCTCAACGCTCTCTTCCATCAAACCCTCAGCTCCGTCCATGCCTGAGCCTGACCCCCCTCCCACCCAACATACACCCCTACTGGCATGATTAATAGCCCTCTGCTGGGACTCTCCATCTACTCAGCAGACTGTTGAAAGCCTCTGAAACAGGACAACAGTTGCATCCCCTCTTCACACTGGGCCTAAGCTCTGCCTGTCAGTCCCATGTTAGGGCACTGTTAACTTGCAAGATTTACAGCTACTAACCAGCACTAGGTGGCAGGCTGTCTGGGGAGGGAGAGCCACTCTAATTAATCATAGCTCTTTTGATGGGGAACCTATCCCTTTTATACACCTGTATAATCCATGGAGCCATAGAATCCATAGAATCACCTACAACCTTCACACCCAAGCCCTCATACCACCAAAATGCACTATAACAGTGCATTTTGGTGCAAATTTGCTAAGGTGTTTGCAAATTTGTCCAATAACTTCTATAACCTACACTTGAACTTGGCAAAATACCTTTCTAAAAATGGTGTGAAACATGACATTGTGATTTATTATAATTCTTTCAGCAAAAATCCAATAAAAAAATAACTAAGTAAAAAGGTAAAGTAAAATCTGACACGACATTAATGTAAGTGACAACTATGCCCACACTTATTGTATTTCGACCATACCATAAAAACAACACTGACAGCACGACTGGGAATCGAACCCATGATCTCCTGCTTAAAGCTATGGGACACCGGGCCATTCGGCAGACATGTAAAGAATTGCCATGAGGCAGATTCTCCTTGCTCAGAATGCCTTCATGAGTAAACATATTTGCATAAGTGGCTGTGTGACATGAATTATGGTTCCTCTTCCTCTGCATTTTCCAGCTGCCTTCTGCCAGTTCAATTGGGAGTGATATGTGATATATGTGATGTGTGAAGATCAGGTGGCAGGGAAGTGGAAGGGAGGGTGAGTGGGTGGAAGGGGGGTAAAAGGCCACCGCCAGTTCCCAAGTGCTCGGGCTGTGACCCCCCGAGGCCCGCCAGTGCCAGCCTGACCACAGCTGGGCCCCGAGACAACACACACTCAGGCTTGACCTTGAAATAAGACAGAAGGACGGCATGTGTGCATTCTCTCTTGATGACTGACATGACAGTGAAATGTGATGAATTAGCAAGGTTGTCAGTAACGCACGGATTAGGCTGTGTGAAAACAAAAAGGAAAACATTTCAAAACACAAGTATCATTATACTGATGCCATTGAGCAACTTCATTTTATTGCAACAAATAAAATAAATGAATGAGTGCATTAACATTACATGTTAGGGCCTCAAACTACGTGATTAAAAATATTATTATTTTTTTCATAATTCTTCTATTCCATGCCAAATTAGCTCTGCTATGCGTTTTGCTTTGGGGAAACCAGGATAATTATAGAAAGGTCAGCTGGAGAGTAATCAAATCATCCTCCACAATGTTTACTCAACAAATCCACTGCCATGCCCCCTGATATCTACCTCTGGTGCTGTGCTGGTGATTCGAGTCAATTAGAGGTGTGCTTGTGAATTTCGTTAGTGCTTGGATGAAAAGAAGAAAGCTGTCAGTCAAAAGGCCACTCTGGCTTTGTATCTGGGGGGCTGCAAGGGGCTCTAAACCTGTATTTGTATGAATAAAAATGAAGGGATTTAGGAGCAGACTGTTTCTTCTGCAGACTTGTCAAAAATCTGACCTTCGCTGCAGCAGAGGGGGGTGATGGGAGAGGAGGGTGGAAGGAAAGAATCGAAGATTTCAGAAGCTGAGGCTCAGCAACTTCTGCATAAAAATTGCAACTGAAATAAAAATAGGTGAGCAGGAGAGGAAATAAAATGTATGTCAGAAGGAAAGGCTGTTCCCAGCACTCTCTTACTCTTTGAGGTATAGTCCAGCAATAAAATAAATCTAAAGAATTATTCAACAGGAAATTGAAACAGATTGGTCTATGTGATGACAATCCTGTACAGGAGACAACACCTGACAATGTCAGGTAAAAGACTGAGACTCAATCTGCAACTCAAAACAATGCTTCAGATGTTGGACACCAAATACAATGAGGCTTTCTGTGAATCATTTGATTTGGTTATTTGGTAGATAATGGTAGTTTCATGCTTATATTCAGCAAAAGATCTTATCTTAGAGCCAATTTGTCACTGTCATTTACTTGTTTTCAATTCCAGTGTAGTGCCTGGATTAGATGTAACACAGCCCACATGGTTTTTCATGTCATCGCAACCACTACTGGTCCATGTTCACCAACTACCACTGATGAAGTCATATCATCATATCATGCCACAAGGCTTGTTAGATGAATGTTGAAAATGTCTTGAAAAGAATCGAAATGATAATAATCAAAACTAATATACAACATATGGATTTAAGGAACAAGGCGTATATTAATGATCAAAAGATTTAATGGTACCTAGCTTGATGTAGGGGTGTACATTTTCGATGCATAAGGGAATACCAAAATAAACCCAGAAGAGAACGTTTTTGTTGTTTACTCTGAAAAATATAAACATAAAAATATGTCTCATTGGTCAAAATCGTGTAAATATTTTGGCACTCAAACTTAATAGGGAAAAAGTTTATATATATATATATATATATATATATATTAATATTCTCAATACACTTAGGGCATACAGAGCTGAACGTCCTGTACCAATGTTTGTGGCATCCAAAAGATGTTTTTCCAGTATGGTTCAGTTTGCTATGCCATATAATCTCAGCAGTACGCGTTTTTATATTGACTTTGTGTTCCTGTATTTTCTCACCGCTCTCTATTCCACCCAGTATCGAGCTTAAAAAAAGCAAAACCTTAACAGGAGGGCTTCTTGCCCAGTTATATTTATTTTTTATTCACTATAAATACAATATATGTACCACAGTGCTATATATGTTTAAAATCAAAGAACATTTGTAGGACAGAAAACAATACTTCTTTTGCAAACCAGCACACATTTTAAGACAGATGCTGGCCACAAAGCTGTGGAAAGCACTCAATTATATGGATCTAATGAGGTTAGGGATGGGGCATTAGATATGAGGCTCAATCCAAACCATCCCATTTAAATCAGAGGAAAGGCCAATGCTTCCTGATTTGCCTGGCTGACTGAGCAAGGTGGAGCTGAGGCATCACAACACATGGTCCAGCGTTGGCCCAGCATCTTCAACTGTGCTCTCATTGTTTGGGAATCGAGAGAGGACCTTACATTTTCCAGGAGTTGAAGGATTTTTCCCCTGCTTTCAGAAAAGATAGACAACACTTCCTTTCCCAGAACAATTTATCTCTCTGCTTGACAAGACTCCCTGCTATATTTACCCAACTAAAATTGCAGATATACTTCCAGCTGCACTACTCTCCAGCTCTATGGCACATGGTCCTGTCAATCACACTACTTACAACAGAACAGGACCGCCAGAGCAGTGAAACCCTGAGCCAGACAGAGAGAAAGACAGAGAGGGGCTGAGAAACCTAATTCACATTTCCTTTGCTGGTTGGCTTTTGTTGTTAGAGGGAGTGGAGATACACACCAGAGTGAATGGAATTACTGGGCTTTCATTAAGCAGACAGCTGGACTGCTGCGAAGCCTCAAAGCCACAAAAAAAAAGCCCACCCGCAAGATTAACTACCAAAAAATTGCTAAGTTTCCATAAGAGAGACACAGCTAGAGAGATCTATTAGGTTGTTATGCTGCTGCAAAAAAAAACAAATTGATCAGTCTGTCAAGCCCAGAATTCAGCTGTATTGTGGCTATTTGATCTCCATTTTGTCTCCCATCAGGGCATGGATGCAACATTTGAAAGACTGGTTGCATAGGGAATTTGGGCTTAAGGACGCAACAAAGCTTTCAAACATCCTTGACATGAACTAATTACTTCATGCAAATGTCCTAAAAAAGCTGAAAAAAATTTCAATTTTATATTTGACTTCCATTCTGGTCAAATACAGTAACTAATGGAATCAGTTTAAGGGAGGAAAACAGAGGAACATAGGTTTGAGTGATTTGAGGGCTGAATGGAAAGGGTTATAGAGGGAAGAAAAGGAAAGAAGAGGGTTAATCAGTGTGGTGGATTCCTCCTCAGCCAGCAGCGCTTGTCCATCTCGCAGTGGCAGAGGCATTCCCTGGAGGAAGGCAGCAGCGGTGGGGGCTCAGACTGTGCAGCTCCATGTGTTGCATCTTTCCCATTGCTTATGACTTCTACAACTGGAACTGTAGGGCTGTGGGAGCTGCCAGGACTCTCATTGCAAAGGCATGACAACATGCAGAATTGTCCTCAGAGCCAGCTTAGGTCTCTCAGGAAGGGGGGGAGGGGGTATGCATTGATATACATACTTGGACTCATCAATCAATCACCACACATAACTGATAGTGTGATTTGACTGGACAAAGGCCATGTTTAATCTTAACCTTTAGTCCTTAGTTGAGTAGGTCCCAATATGAAGCAAAGTTTTACAAACATAGCCTTGCCTTAAAAAATTATAAATGTGTGTGATGCTGATCTTTATAGTTATTGTCACAATAACTTATAGTATCAATAACTTGTAGTTATAAGTTTAGTAGTCTGACTGCACAAGACATGCCTCAGTTTTCCACCAACCTGAGTCAATTGTATGTTGTGATTAAGACTGAAGAAAGACAAGTTGGGAAAAAGTTAAATTCTACAAAAAATACCAGTGAAAAACACCGTAAAGCCATTTCTTCTCTGAAAGCGGTATGATAGAGGGGTATTTAGGCCCATCTGATAGGGCTGTGGGCTGGGAACCACTGGATTAAATGGATAAATTGGCAACCATAGGCGAAGTAGTAAAACGTAAGGTCTTATGGTAAAACATGACATGTGCAGCTGCTATACATGTGCACAGGACTGTAATGTAACTGGGCAGAGGTCATGAATAATATAATATATGCTGTAACTCTAGGTAGGGTGTATTTATGACAGTACCAGCCCAAATTGGCAAATCAAAGAGCCCTACTCAGTGTTTCCAGCAGCGGTGCTGATGTGCATGAGATTTATTTAGTGCCCCCGGAACATATTTAGCTCATGCAAGAAGGGCTTTAGTCACATATTTGTATGCAGGTATAGATGACGAATTATGTTTAGTAAAATGCTTCTACACTTTTATTGAATATTTAATACAATACAAATGACATTGAATCAAATCATGTTGAATCAAATTAGTTCTCCCCAATATAATAATAATAATAATAATGACAGAAAAAGTCATGCTTGGAGGAAATTGGTGGACATTACTGATGTCCCTCATGTTCGTTATTAGCTGAAGTAGCAAACACAAAGAGCTGTTAAGTTTAGTTTAGCTAATCATAACAGAAAACATGGCATAATTAAAACCCACACCATTGTAGGCATAAGCCATTACCTTCCTTAATAAACCGTGAATTTGATCCGATATTTGCTACTGACGTTTCTACTCCAAATAATCCCACAAGCAGGGACATTTTGACAGCAAACCGATGTAACGTTATTGAGTTGGCACTTTTTCCGATAATGGAGTTTAGTGGTCCATAAGATATCTAATCGTTTTGAGATATACATTGTATTGGCCGGACTCTAGAGTTAGCTGTAACTATCGTTCCATAAAGACAAAGAGGGTACCCCTTTTGAAAGAGGAACAGCCTACCTTTGAGCTTTTCGGCATTGTCTCTATGTCTTTGCTGAACTTCATTGTAATATGCACGTAGCAAGACCTGCAACTGAGCCTTCAGTGCCACCCACTTGGCTTTCAAACAACCAATAACAGGTTGCTACACAGTGGCTGAGGGTGTTCGATTTATGATCCTCACTCGTCCCCGACTCTAGCTGTTTAATGCTGGAGTTTGGAACTTTTGTCTCCTCCTACTGGCAGTGAGATTGTCAGATTTCACAAACACTTTCGATGCGCGCTTATCACGTATCCATACAGGGGAGCTTGGTCGAAATTTCCACAGAAAATAATCCATTATTAGCTACATATTCAAAATATTTTACAAAGAACCAACCATCCAACAGCAGTAGGGCCACATCCTGTCTGCCCTCAGTCCCTGTTCTTCTTTCAGCCTCTCCAACGAGGAACTGTGTAAGCAGCACTGTGTGAACTCGACTGGCAACGCCTTGAATGTAACGAGGGACATTTATATGTGTATATGTAGAGGTCTCCAATAAAGATAGCAAGTTTACTGCGTTTGGGGTGATTTTATATAGTAGCAGCGCTGCACCACTGCTGAATGCATATAGGGGAAACACTGCTACTCTATGCACACATAATGTTCTATTTGAACTTTAAATTATTGCATTTATGAGTTGAGAATAAAAATATATAAAAACCAATCTATCTGATTCTGTTATGTGTTTATTGATAATAGGATAACCATTAAAACCAGTTGTGGTGCATGGCCAAGACAACAATCCAAATATAGCAATTATCAAGAGCAATTCATCTGGAACCAACTACATGCTAGATGCTATTAATCTGTGAAACACCTGAAAGTTCTATCATTTTTGAAGGCTCGGTCATGGAGGCAACAAGAGCTAACTCATACAAAACTTGTGTGTGTTCCACATTATTCTCCACAATCAAGTCTTAATTTGAAACATAAAAGTCCTGCCCTTAGCTTGAAACAATGAAAGTGTCATAACCTAAATCTGTGATATATGACATTATAAAGCATCTCCAGTCAGTGACTTAAACAACACTGACATTGACATAGGCTGGACACATTCTCTATCTCTGATCCATTGGCTCTACTATCACATTTACCCTGACTGTTACTAAACACAGTACAGAAAAAAAACTTCTCTGTGCACAAAACTGGCAAATAACACAATTCTAGAAGTCTAGAAACAGTCTCTTTACTATATTGTTGTTAATTAGATATACTGCATGGCAGTAAGAACACAGTGTAAAGAACACAGTTACACTTTTAACTGTATCTCAGATGAATGTTACTGCACCTTTCTCACCAATGCATGGCTGACAGCTTCTCATTTTTTTGTACAGAGACACTTGCACTCTACACTCACATAACATTTACCCTCATTTTCTTCTCATAATGCAGATATTTCTATAACATTTACAAATAGCAATACTGGGACACCATGGGACTTCTTAAAATGATCCAGTGGAGAAAGTCTCTTTCACTGTAAGATGTTGCGACATAGTCTTATATTAAAAAGAGCGAAAGGCCAAGCATTTGTCAGTTAAAAAGTACTGAGCACACATGATTAAATATCCCCTTACTACAGAAACAATACTTAGGTAAAGCAATCTGAGTATGCTCAAACTCACTACTTAGTACCTAGTTCGCTGAGGTTTATTCAAGTAATGTGTTCAACAAGTAAAATAAGGAAGACAAAGAAGAAAAAAAAAAGACGTTAGTGATGGTAAGTTTCCACTGTGCAATCTTTGATGAGACTTGAAACTATTTCATATTTTTGCAGATGCTGGTTTGGTTCGCCTAGGCTGGTGTAAAAGCTGTCGTGAAACAGCTTGGTCAGTTCAAACTGGCATTCATCTCATCACCTTACACCCAACCTACATCACCACAGCCCCACTTACCTTTTATGTTGTTGAGTATTTCCTTGAGGTGGCCAAAGCTGTTCAGTAATGGGTCCTGTTCTTCGTCCTGGGCAGAGAAAAAGAACATGGTAAGAACATGTTGGGAGCGTGGGATGGAAATTAGCACCAGCCACATACTGGTGAAATATGGCTGGTAGATTTCAGACACAGCATAATGATTTCCTGCTCAGTGGCTGGTAGATATGACATTTTAAAACTCATATATATATATACATATATATACATATA